>JAOBRC010739783.1:0-10275 GCA_027575255.1 Scolionema suvaense | reverse complement strand
CTCCCCCCCCCCCCCCCCCTCCCTATTCACTGTTGTTTATTTTCAATGTTGAAGTGATACCATCTTGCAATGATCCTTGCGTGGTTGAAAATGCTTCAAGGATAGATTCTTTTGAGTACAAGTAAAGACAACATTGAAACGGAAGTAGAGAGGTCAATTGAAGGTCAGTTCTGAAAAGTCTCAATGCGTTTTGTCCAGGATTGTAGCTGCTGGATGTTACGACAGGAGATCTCGAAAACTGCACAAGTCTTTATCTTGAAATAAGAACCTAAAGTCATGTTTTACTGCGCTCTGTCATAAATTCAAATTCCATTTTTTATTTTGTGCATGAAAAGTGCTGGCGAGATTTGAAATTCTGACTAACATGACATATTGTTCTGGTCACAAAAAGCAAAACAAAACAGATTCGTGGTCAGAAATTATTGGTCCTAGATTTGGGGCGCACCCAAATTCAAAGATTCCGTAAAGATGTCTCTGAACGGCGCTAAGATCCTGGGAGCAACCAGATGAATAACTCATGTTTAAAGACTGTTGGGCCGGATCGCAGCCTCTCTTTCATACACTCACTTGCTCAGTCAATATATTTGCAGAACACAACCCAGTTTGCGCAGCTGGGTGACTGAATGCAAAACAAAGAATCTCACGGCAATGTTTACAGTGGTTAAACCGCACTGTGTGAAGCATATACATGCCAAACAAAGCATCCCTGCTTCAAACCTGTCATCTTTTGACTTCAAACCTTTGCTACCATCCATGAGATAACAGGTGAATGTAACAGGTGAATGCAGCTTATAAGAGGATATTTGTGTCAATTAGATCGTTGAAAGTTTTAGCTGTGGAATATTTTTGATTTTGGAGAATCAGCCATGTTTGTTCCTACTCCGCTGACCATGATTTGATCCGGCTCTACAGTGTTTAAGCAATGGTATTTACAACCGCTATTTACGCTTGATAATGTGATAATTGGGGGGCTTTTAGACAACTGGTCCTATTTTTAACACTGGAAAACGCTTAGGCTTGGTTTATAAGGCGGTGCCGCGCTATTATGACTAGTTTTTTAAATATAGGCGAGTACGGCACGGCACGAGTGACTAAAACCAAACGGATCGGCGGTTCGGCAGAGTCGAACTGAGCGATACCTCTAGCCGTGCGGCACGGCAAACTGGTACCTGTTCATTCATTCTCTATGCTATAATCAATGAAAATTTGCAGCAGGAAGTGAGCCAGTACGGCGCGGCACGGCTAGCGTATAAAACCAAGTCGAACTCGCCGAACCAGATGTTATCAGATTGACACGGCGCGGCACGGCTACCAGATGTTATCAGATTAACACGTCGCGGCACGGCTGTATAAACTTACTCTTATACTAACTCTTTCCTTTTCTTTTTTTCTCAGCCTTCTTCTCGATCTCGCTCTTCTCTACTTTCACGATCTTCGCTCCTGTCCAAATATGATAATGATCACTATCGTAATTGCTTGAAACAGGGAGCCTCTCGAATAAGCACCCCTTTCGAATAAGCACCGGTTTTTCGAGAAAATAATTTTATTAGCGCCACTTTCGAATAAGCGCCCCCAGTCTTAGGATGTGCCTTATTAAAATTTTTAGATTTCACAGTGGAAATGGCCTTGATGAATTGCACTCATCCATTCAGTCTGCTATACTCCGTAGCCTCTTCAAGGGCACTTTCCTTTGCCATTGACCGCTTCCTATAGAGCTTTTCAACCAAAAGCTACTGATGGGAGGACATCTTCCGTAGAGCTGCGATATAACTTCCATCTAAAGACAAAAACTAGGCTGATGTCTCCTAAATTCTATGGAAGTAACCCTTTTTTCAAAAAATAGTTTATAAGCGCCCCTCTCGACAGCCAAAAAAATTAAATAAGCTCCCGGGCCCTTTTTCAAGCAACTTCGGTATTTGCTGCAGTTTCTAGTATTAATTTATAAGAGCTCCAATTTTCACTCTCCTAGCTATGGGAGGGTACCTTCAGGGTGCGTGTTTCAGGATGTTGGCTTCAACCTAGTTTCAGAAATGGGGGTTAAGTCAAGTTTTTCCTCCAATCAGAACACAGTATTCGGCCAATCAGAAAACGGGATTAAGTCAGATTTTTCCTCCCATCAGAACACATTATTTGATCTATCAGAATTTAGGGCATGTCACAATATTACTTTCCAGATATTAGAGACTTTACTTCTTTCCTCTCTTAATCGTAAGTTCTGCCTTCGTTGTTGGGACAATAACTGCTTCTTTGAGGATCTTTGATCTGAAATAATCACTCTTTGCTAATACCTTTACGTTTTCCCAATCGAAGTTGTATTTTGTGGAATGTGAATGCTCTGATAAACCTGGTAGCTTTTTTTGTGGTTTCCAACTGTTGTCTTCGTCAGATTTCCTTTTGCTATCCGCCCTTGATTTGCTTGATTTCAAATTCTTTGCTTTAATACATGTTCTTTAAGCATTGGCAGGTATTTTTCGCCATGTTTGTCCTATGTATTTCATATTGCAATCATCCTCTTCATGAACTTCATATACGACCCCTTCAGTTTGTATTCTGCCATTATTACGCTTCGTAGTACCCTTTTTTCAAAGTTTTCCCTTTAGCAAATATAAGTTGCACTCTAGATTTTCTTGAAGTAAGCGATGAAGTGAACACCAAATCAAAACATGTCAATGACTGCCTTATGATTCAGATAAGATTTTCTTGCTACCCCCGAAATACGAAATATTTCGTTCCAAAGTAGAATATCTCCTCTTTAAATCATCACACACACAGTTCAATATACTCACGCTGGGTTTCCCCGGCGGTCGGCAATTAAAAAGCTGCCATGCAATTTAGACAAACGTCCCATAGCAGCATGGGAGCATCAGGCACATACTTCATGTAACACAACGTCAGCCATGACAAGTTTTGCTCACCCTCTTCCGTTGGGAGGAAGTTACTTCTGACAGCCATACTGAGATTAGCACTGGTTAAATTGTGTAATAATTTTATCATAATGTAAATCATGTATACGTCCATCCAGTGTCCTGCAAATGGACTGAATCCTGCGTTTTTTCTGGCCCGAATTAACTGTAGAGCTAGGCTGTTCCAAATTTGATTAGTAACTGTTTTAAATACAATAATCCTTTAGGCACGATTTTATGGTCTGTACCAGTAGATAGATAATACTTTTCTTGTCGGGCCAAAGTGCCAAGTGCAGGACTCATAATACGTTAATTAACCCTTCGACATACGTTAACCCGTATACTGTAATGCCTCGAATAACCACCCAGGCGCTTATTTAATTTTTGGAGCTTTTAGTTGGGCGGTTATTTGAGGGGGCGCTTATTCAAAAAACAGATTTACTAGTAATTTAAAAAAGGAAAAACTTCCCATCTTCTTATGATGAAAACGATAAAAGTAAGCATGAAAACTAAAATAAACTGTTGTATTTATTCGACATTTCTTGCTAAGTCGTATTTCAATTACTTTCTACTCGAAAATTCGAATTAGCGCTGGTTTCTGAAGATATAAGGATGGGCGCTTATTCGAGAGTGGGCGCTTATTTATATTTTCACTTCTAGGGTGGGCGCTTATTCGAGGGGGTGCTTATTTGAGAGGGGCCCTTATTCGAGGCATTACGGTATACATGTTTTACCATTCTCACTTCAAACGCTTATAACTTGGCAACAGCTATTGCTATTGCCAGAACCCGAATCGTTTTCAACGTTCGCTAAATTTCCGTTCTGATGGTAAAAACTCGATGTCTCTAGCTTCGTTCGAGCAAACGTTATTACGGTTAGAATATTGGTGGAATGGACGGACTTTTTAGGTCTCAGCAAGTAATTATCGCAGGCTAAGGGTTAAACTGCCATGTTGGAACGAGGCACTATGCACATATTACGCGTTGTTATGGATTATAAGTGTAGAAAAATGTTTTTCAAACCGCAGCTTTTAATCTCATGCCTTGGTTTTAACTATGAGTATCAGATAAAAACATCCTTTGACATATGTTCTGCCATGAGTTTGCAAGTTGGATGGTCTTGCAGCATGACAGCATGTTGATCCGTCTGGTATCATTGCTCGTACTTTTGCAACAGAATTTTATTCATGCTAAATCAATCTCAATCGAGGACCAGATTTATGATGCCTCTTCCTTACTTCTTGAAAGGATCAAGGTAAGGGTTTATACATTCTATTCTCACTTCAATATAGATTCTATTCTCACTTCAAATCCTGCTTCTTAAAACATTTTTTACCTTCAGATTTCTATGATATTTGACTTATACGCGGCTGGAATTAACAAAAATGATCTAGCTAGCATTGGCGTGATTCTATTCTGAAGATATAAAGTGTAATTTAGATTATTGAAAGCATCTCAAGCAAAGCTTTCAAAAGCTATAGATGAAATTGTAATATCCCTGGAGATCAGCTAGCATGGATATCATAGCCTCCTCACAGACTCCTCGAGAAAATCAGTTCACTTCAGTACGCTAATGCAATGTGCCATACGTCAGTTCCAATTTAATACCCAGTTGATTGAGGACTGTGCCATCTGCTTTCAAAATTGCGCGGATTGCAATAAAAAAATTTGCAATTTTACGTAAATTTTACCCCCATCTCAATTGTTTCTACGATACGTAAGATAATTAGCGGCTTTGCTTTTTGTCCTGCTTTGACGAGATATTGCAAAGTTTTTGACAGGGAAAGGTGTTAGTTGCCAATGTTATAGCAGACCTAACAAACGATTGAAGCCCCCCAGGTCTAAGCGTAGGCTAGGATACCAATGAAATGACTCTATTTCGAGCCTAAAGTCGTTATTTTTGATGACAGAAAGATCTTGATCTTTGTTTCCCCAGCGAAGTGAAAGAAAAGTTAACACCACGTAGCATGTCAAAATTTGTGAAACGCTTAAAATTTTACTGCTACATGAAGACCTCTATCCGTGCTTGGGTAAAGCATAATTAATTGTACAAAAAGAACAACGCTTTTTCATTTTGGAGACATGTTTCGGAAATAACTTTTTCCATCGTCAGTCCAAAAAACTACAAGAAGCAATACGAAATAAAAAAAGTAAAACAAGAGCATTTCCTTGCAATCCTCAGACAAAATGTGCTTCTTTCGTGGTGTTTGGTTTGCGGACAAATATTCGGATGGTAGTCTTTGTAAGCCTATTTGTATTGAGGGAGGGTTCCACTCCACCCCCTCTTACATTTTTGCTTGCTACTCCTAAACACATTAGTGAAATACTACAAAACATGGCGACGTCTCATACAATTTATCAGGTGAGGTCTTGCCACAAGCATAAATTCTGAATCTGTGACCTGCTGTCATTGAGAGTCCATATTTGCAAAACCTTAGTTGCAAGAGGTTAAAAAGTGGTATGAATGCATGTTAAAACAGGGTGTTCGATGAAACGACATAGATGATATCTACATCGTTTTCTGTTGCGAGTTACAGAACTTGGCCTATTTTTTTTTACTTTCAATGACAAAAAAAATGGTCTGACGATACCGGAGTGCTTCTGTCCATATGCATGCGTTAATCCTATTTACACTGGGAAATTCCCCCCCCCCCCCCCCCTGGCACACTTTTTGCGATATGTCCTGAACGGCAAAAGCTTAAGGACTGAAACTTGGTGACTTCTAATATAATTTTATAGGCTATAAGATGAAATAAGAACCATTTTGAAATTTTTTCGTCTTCCCAGTTGTTTGAGGACATTTTGCCAGGTACCTGGACCAATTTTTAGCCGAATTTTGACTTCCCGTTGCTAAAACGCTATGAGGATGACAAAAACTGCATAAATAGCCTATGCTAGTAGAAATTAATCATTATGTAGAGACATTTAAAACAAATTTGAAGAAAAAAGCTTTAGTGGTTCAGATTTTATGGTCTGATGAAATTTTGGGCAATTTGTTCGAAAGTTCACATGCATAGGTGGACATTTTTGCTGACGTCAGCAAAATTTGAACTTTTTACCAAACTCTTAGGCCATTTTCTAAAAGTACACATGTTTGTGCACCTTTGTGCCAAATTTCATGTTTTCGCCATGCTTTTTTCAGAAATTAAGGTAGGGGGGGGGATAGTTTTACCCCCCTTCAGTTACGAACGTACTGTCCAAGGGCCCAGTGCAAATAGGGTTAAAGCTAAAGCATATAAGGCTGATGAACACAACTATCCTGACACAAGCCGGTGTTTTGTAGAAAATATTTAGCAATCTCTGTCCAAATCTTGGGAGAACAAGCACGTATAAAGTTTTGCAAAATTTTTTTTACCCTCGGAGGCTCTCTGAGGGTCTTCCGTCCTGTGGCGACCAAGAAAAACGCTCATCTCGGGTAGTAATTGTGTAGTGACCAACCTTGAAGAAGGAGAGTTACGTAGCATTGTGAGGGGCAAACTGTAGCATACCTCAAGCGACCTGGTGTGTTCGCTTCGACAAGTTCCTCGTCCGGAAAGGAGGGAGTTCCAAAATCAAGTACACTGAGCAGAGAGACTCATGTTCTGGGTTAGCCAGCGTTATACGTTGGGAAAAGGAAGAATCTTGTACGGCATCCTTCTTCAATAGAATACCAACCAGTTGAGTATTATGAATACTGCACTTTTCTTTAGGTAGCTGCCTTCTGTGTAACTCTGTCACTCTTAGCGTACAGTAGGAACATACCCACTATGGTCGCAGTTGGGAGAGTGTGCGTTCGGATCTTTTATATCGACTGGTACACAAGCCAAGCAAGGAAAAGGTGCTGGGAAAGTTGAAGCGAACAGGAATTCTGATCATAACTCTTCCTGGCACTGTGCGTTTATGATTAGCTGCAAGTTTCAAGCAATATTCAACAGGGTGTTGGGTTTACAGTATGTGTAAAGTTGATTTGGCATGCTATGATAATTATTCATGCTTACTATAGGATGTGACTACCCCTGACTGAAACCAACAGATACGGCCCTGTGGGCAGATCACAATCCAGTTTGCACAACTGGGTGACTGAGTCCTGAACAACGGCTCTGATGCCAATCTTTGCCGTGCTTTAAACACGCTGCGTAAAACAGATATATGCGAATCAAGGCATATCCTCCTTCAAGCCTGTTATATTTCGACTTCATACCTTTGCTACCATCTATGAGAGAGTGGGTAGAGGTAGACTGCTGCTCATAAGGCAATATTCACATGAATAATAATAAATAATTAAAAGTAGAACTGTAAGTTTTTTAGGTTTCTGCGTTTATTTGTAACCTGGATTAATTGTCTAACATGGTGAACATATTTTAACCCTATTTGGTACGGCGTGGGGACGGGGGTGCGGTTGGTGTGCTGATGGCAAAATTTGATAAAAGTCGTGATTTTTGCTCATTTTTGCTTCAATTTGTAAACAAATATAACAAAGATGAACAGGTCTCCAGTTGCCCTAGGAACAATTTTCGTGCAAAAAAATCGAAAAAAAAATTTTTTGAAAATTTTTGTCTTTAATAATGACTAGTAAACTTTCAATATCTCTGTTGTAGCGTTTTCACAGCCATGATGCTCCTGTCAGAGGTTAGTATGTGCCATTCTTGCTCCTCAATAGGTTCTTAAGTACCACTTGCTACCATTTTAAGGGTACAAAATTGTACTGCACCATATGAACTGCATTTTAGTTGACACAGAGAGAGAAAACTCTGACTGCTGCAAGGTGATGTATTGATGACCTGATAGTTTTGAACAATAATGTTCCATATTTGAAATGATTATCAAATCATAAATTAGAGAAAATTTTTGGAATGATAGATAAAAAGTTCGCTTTCTGGTACCTGAATATGTGATCTTCGAATAATCATCCCTTGGCAACTGCAAAACACGAACAGATACTCACAGTCCTGAAGAATTATTCATATTTTTACGAAAAGTATATCCTTTCTGACAGAGCGTTTGTCCTGCCCCCACTATCAAAACCATCTTCCTAACTCTGCTGTAAGCAACTGCGCATTTGTACATTGTAGACAGTGATCTATGCTCTAGAAGACTTCAGGGATCTACAGTCATTGGCAAAATATCTTGAACAAAATCAGTTTAGCAGAGATATTTTGGCACTAATTATCTGAATTTGGTGTAACTACAAATGCTGATATCCATTGCTTCGATGTTTCTTTGCTTGTTTCTGTGACTGATTAAAGCTTCTTATAATTTCGCCAGATAACGTACTTGCTTGCTGATGTATTTGGATGTTTTGCCACTGGTGGACAGGGTTGGGAGAGGGGATATACATATGAGTGAAAGTGAATCGTGCTTGTATGTTGCGATCATAGCTGCTGGTGGATGATGGCTATTCTTTGATTTATTGATTTCATCGTTTATAGACCAGATAGTGACTGTAGGTCTTCATCAAACTGTTTGGCCATGGAGGTGCCCAGCAAAATTTTTAAAATTTGAAGCAGGTATATTGATCAAATTCTCTCAATCGAATTTGGAAAAAGGACCTATGGAAATGTGTTTTGTTCGCTTCCACGCCTGTCTGGGTTTATTATCACCACGCAGTGCGTTTCAGGAATTAAGGCGTGGCCCATCTAGTTGACGAACATAGCAGTACTTTCCTGGGTGAAAGAATATCATAGGTACATTTTACTTGCTCTGAAACAGCAGTTTTCGCCTTCCATAACAATTACTGAATTGATTTCATAAAGCATGAGTTCTGTTCACTCTTTAAATTTTCAGGCCATCATTGCCAGAATACCTTCGCCTGGTTTAGGCGAAGATGTTTGACAATGATAGTTTGTGATATGATTTTCACCCCCAGACTATTTACTACTAAAACAGCAAATATTGTGTCAACCTTTGCTCTACAAAAAACTCTATCGCAACAAAGAGCTCGATAAACAAAACCATTTCAAAATATCTTTTATGACTTATCTGCATGCGGGGAAAAGCGTTCTGCATTATGGATGGCTATGTGACCCCATGCACGTACGAGTTGCTTCCTTTTATACTTATAGGCTCATTCAAAGAAGTGGCTCACTTGAAATCAGCCGCCATGTCCAGTGTAGCAAAAGGAGGAGATGCTTATAAATCAGTGGATGGTAAAGACGATATGTTGTGGTCTTCATCTTCTTGCGTTTTAACTAAAGAAGATGAACGGCCATGGTGGAGAGTGGATCTGCAAAAGAAGGAACCAATAGTTTACGTAAGAATAACAAATGCTGTTGTAACACTGCGTGACACTAAGGTTTACTTTCATTTCGCTTAGTCCAATATTTTCAGTGTTGCTTATTTTATTTCTCGAGGGTTGTAGATGGCTTAGGAGATCTAAAAGATAGTCAATCCAATTTTATCACAATTATATTTTGTAAGTATACTTTCTTGACAAGAATCGCTTGCTAAAATAGTCTACTCTTCTATCGACATTCGATAACTCTTGAGCAGTCTCTGTATTCGAGATCTTCTCCGTCTTGTGAATGTTGTCATTTATTTACATCAAACTAAAATGATTTGTCATCTTCATGTCCATAGTTTTCACCTTTGTAAACGGGTTAGGGGTGGGTTAACATGAACGTAATTACAATTAGTCTCCTTCTAACGAATGTCATTAAACTATCAAATACTTTGGGTGCAGTATTTCTTGACATAAAAGCTATTATCCTTAAGCTGCGCGATAGGTATCATTAGTTTCAATAACAGACGCGTCAACCGCAAAATGTTTGGTTACTATGTACCCATATCTTAACTGAATGTTTCCTGAAGGAAAGAAATCATGGCTAATTGCATTATGTGAATCAACCCTATTCGCACTGACGGAGGAGGGGTCGTGGTAGGGGCGGGGGCAAAATACACCTTTTCACAGTTACGGTATTGGATCGACTTAACTTGAAATTAACCTAGCTAAAAGGTGTATTACCCCCCCCCCCCCCCTACCTCCCGGACAAACTTTTTATGGTATTTCCTGAACAGCAAGAGGTTCAGAGCTGAAACATGGCGACTTTTAACAAAAGTTTATCAGCCATAAGACCAAATAATAACCATTTTCAAATAGTTTGATCTGTTCAATTTTTTGGGGACGTTTTTGCAGATACCTGGACAAATTTTTGGCCAAATTTTGACTTTCCATTTCCAAGGACGCTATGAACATGGCAAAAACTGCTCAGATAACCTACACTAGTAGAAAGTAATTATAATTTAGAGAAATTTAAAATAAATTTAAAGGGGCCGTATCCGATAGGTTGGGTGAAAATCAAAAAATGAGGAAAAAATAGGATCAGTCGCATGGAAATACTCCCATCTAGTCGCCTGTAAAGTTTTTCGCCCGTAGCCGTCGCAGTTGCTGAGATATT
>JAOBRC010739782.1:0-17343 GCA_027575255.1 Scolionema suvaense | reverse complement strand
GCAGCTTTTTACATGAAATAAAGACCAAAGTTCTTGAATTTGAAAGGACTTTCAACCATGTTAACTTCATTTTTGACCGTTGTATTGCTTTAACAGAAATATTCTAATTCCGCAAATTTGGTGTCAGCCAATGTAAACACCCATAAAACAACACCAAGTTTCTTTCAAAACGTTGGCAACGATGTGCTGCGCTTTCTGCACATGGAAGATCAGCGAACGAAGACTTTGCGAAAAGCCTCCTTTGCGAAGAAGGTTAATACTAACAGTTTGCTTTTCAAGCTTTTTGATAGCCCATTAAAGTTGCTGAAGAATGGAATGCAATAGGTTGATGCTGCAAGAAATCAACATGCTACAGTTGTAGGTATTGAGAGTATAGGAATTCATTGTGTTAGCACATGTAGCAGACACTGTTGTACATTTCTACGTTCTAAGATGCTTTGATTTGATTTTTGGTTAGAGAAAACATGGCGTAAGTTTAGGAAAAAATATTTGAACGTAAAATTGATCTAATGGACTTGGAAGTTTAGAGGTAAATGCAAAAAGGAATGTTCTTTGGTGGCTTGTATGATATGTTCTGTTTTTCGAATATGCAACGTTAGTTTATTGCAGTGTAAACGTGCATCGTTTTTATTTAGGCGATACATGGCCGATGAGAGCCTAGATTGATAAAGATGAGAAAAAGGAAATATAGGTCATATTCCTAGCAATTTGGCAATTACTTTTTTCCTTGAGGTATTTGTCTGAAGTTTCTTCTGCTAACGCATCTGCATAAAGTGTAGTGATGTCAAACGTTACGAACGGACTGTGATACTCTTTCTTTGTTTCTACCAATTAAATCCATTTTAGAGAGACAAGAAGACATATTTTTTAACGTCCTTTGGGCCTCCATTGTTTCCATTAGAAATATTTCAAGACTTTAGCATTCCTTGACAAGTACCATCATTTAATCATTTATTATGCATAATTATTATCCTTCAGGAAGTTGGCTTGAAAATGGCATATGAGTTTTTGTTTGATCTTAAGCGACTCAAAATGTTTATTGGTGTTGTCTTCATCTTACTAAAGTAGGATGAACAGTGGATTGAAAGTACATGAAAAGGTGTAGATACTATATGTTGTTGGAGTTAAAGTAAATACCCATTTTTAACGTCAGTGAAGACTCTGGATCATTAGAAATATTCGAAAGAGTTAACCCTACAAGGGTTGGGGGGTGGGTCGATTTGACTCCCTGATCCAATTTTCTTAAATTCTCTATAAACGCCAAATGCGTTGGAAATAAACGTGACCCTTGACGTCATAGTTTAGAAAATTGATCGGATTTTCACTTATTGAGAAAATCATAAAAATGATGACTTCAGCAAAATTTAGCGAAGCAATTTTGCGTTTTTCTACTACAAATTTTTACGGACAAGGTATCTGTATCAGGATTAACCTCCCACAGTCAAGAAAAATCTTCGAAAAGAAGGAAATTGATCTGGACCAGCATTACCAATATTTACCAATATGATGACGTTATCATCGCAAAAAAAAAAACTGGTCACGTCAGCATAATAATGATGCCACTGATATAATTTTTGTGTCAACATGAAGCTTCAGTGATGTTCCATATACCTGGGAAGCTTCATCCTTGTAGCATGAAAATTGATGATTTTAGAGAAGGAGGGAGGTCACATTGACCTTCCCCCAACCATAGCTAGCTCCAAAAAGCCCAACCCTTGTATGGTTAAATACATACCTAACGTCGACTGGAAATTAGTGTGGAGCAACAAGCTATAGTCTTATGAATTTGATGTAAATGTGCCCTACCGTAATTATCTGAAAGAGCGCCCCGGCTTAAATGAGCGCCCCCCTCATATCTATATTAAACTGTTCGATTGCATTGTCCATACTTTCACAAAATGACCACACCTTTTGAAGTGCGGTGCAGGCACATAGTGAAATTCAATGGCATTTTGTCGATGGTCCGCCGTCAGTTCCCACCGAAATGAGAACCGTATACACAGCAGGACTGAAAATACCTTTAAACACTTCTTATTAATTCAGGATTAAAGCCAGAAAGTTTCAAGGCTGCAGCTTCTTTAGTTTTTGAGAAATTTGTGGAAAATCGAGAATATGCTCATATTGACCCACCTCTACAAGTGCAAATAGGTTTGATTTTGCTGCAAGGCTGCTGCTTGATTTGAACATAAATTGGTTTCAGCCAGTTGTTAAGCATGTCATCATTTCACAAATGAAGTGGGGTACGGTTTCTAATTTTCTGAAATCGTAATGGCCAAACGCCGGACAGTCTATTAACTTGTTTCTGATTCTTGGGCTTCCGTTCCACTGTGATGAAGGTCACCATGCTTGTGTTCTCTTTCATATCATGGAAAAGGTCTAAAAGATATTTTTAGTAAAAGTTTCCTACTGGTCTGTTGCGTACAAAGCTCAGTTTATTTGAACAACATGTCAGTCATTAGAACTGAAGGCACGGATCATTCTTATGATCACTAAGGAGTTACATGGATAAAATATGCTGTCAAAGTAAAGGCATCTACAAAGAGAAATGGAAAAATTTAATCTTCGCCCGTTCAAGCTTCTATGCCTACTATTACAGGGCCGGCGCAACTGGTACAGCGAGTACGGCATTCGCCGCATCACTTTTTTGACGTCCAGATACGATTCTTGGTTTTTACTTCTCCTGAATATTTTTCATGCTTGGTTTAATAATCATCGATCACCAACTATTGCCTGTTTTGTCTCAATGATTTTTGTTCATATAATATTAATATGCATGCTTAGTTTTTCATAAGAAAATTACAAAATTCATGCAACCAACAGCTAGTTAAAGAAATTAAGAAAGCATGCATTGATTTGGATGATGTCCGTAATGGGGAAAACCTGATGGGGGAAACACAAGCGTCTACAGAAAAAAGGAATATCTTTCGATTTTCGTCAGTAGCCATCTTTGCTCGATATTCCCTAAAACGATTATGATGTTCGGGCAGCCCTTCATTGCACTTAGAAATATGATATTTCACTGCTGACTAATAATCTGTTCTCGATCTAAATTTCTCCTCAAGTCACACGAAATCTCGTTAAATTGAAGCAATATTCCAAAATTTTCTCGGGGCTGCCGCCCCGTACCCCCCAGACCCCCATCTGTAAGGATTCTCTTCACTCCGCCGCACCACTCTAAAATACGTTGCGCCGGCCCTGTATTATCATCTTTTTCATAAGACCCACCGTGTTCCTCCAATCCCCTTTCCTCAAGGAGTACTGAGAAGATGAGCAAACGCGGTGGAGACATTTTAACGTCTTTTTGAACACCGCCTGGGATAAGTGGAGAGGTAGAGGGAAAGACAAGAGCATTAAGAGGCAAGGAAAAGAAGATCAAACTTATGTAAGATATATTTGACTGGTCCAGACTGGTCCTAACTGGTCTCTATCTCGATGCAGTTATTGCGTTCTCTACTCTGTGGGACAAAGGAATTTAATACACGAACGTCACTGGTTGAACACCTAAAGAATATTGTTGGTTGTTGGTCCACCTGCCGTGTTTGTAAATGCGTTCGTTGCATTTGCTGTTCTCTGTTTTATAACCTGAAATCAGATGCTCTTCCGCTCATGGGAGCCTGACTGCTCAAGGTCCAGTATAGAGGGATGGAGAGATCTGGCTCCAGGTTACTGTTTTAGGATTGGGCCTGTCATGTAGCACAGGTTCATCTATAGTAATATAACTGATTGCAAATATTAGTTTTGTATAGTCAACATCCGAGCTCTATCCAAAGGTAATGAAAACCGTATAGAACTTTGATCTGTTGGTATGCCATTTAAATGATAACCAAACGCTGTAAACGCCGTCTCTTAACTTGTTTTGCACATGGCACCAGCACTGCCAAAGGCCTCAGTAAAACACGCTCACCAAAATATTCAGAATTACGTCTGACTTCCTGAAGACACATCCCGTTGTCATGCATTTATATTTCCTGATATTGGTAGAGCACGTACCACTCATCTGCAAGGTTCGTAGTTGGAGCAAAGTCCTGTTTAATAAAAACTAATAGCCAGTCCGTAGAATATGTTGGAATACCTCTTTACGACCGTTTGTGTTAGTGATAAATAATTGAACTGAGCAAAAAGGTAGGACGTTTCACAAGCGCAAAACGATATAAGCATTTCATTGGTATCTTAAACGGTAACGTAATATGTCTCCCTAGCTAATTTATTCATCAGATAGTAGAGACAATTTCACTTTTAGAAACAGTTACGCCTTTTCACAGTTTGAAACATCGTACAAAAGAAACAAGCACAATGCCAAACACATCAGTAAAAAGGCAATCACTGCACACTGGTGTTGGTAAACAGTTGTTCTGTAACAACAAAGCAGCAAGTATCCCATATTCAACGGAGAATGTTCACTGCTACGGTGCGGTTATGTTATGTTTCAGTGGATGCACTGTAACGTCAATGACAAGACGCAATTCTGACTGATTCAGCATTGATAACAGTGAAATGGTGCGTATTGGTCTTGTTTGTCTTGATCATAAAACGTAACTTGGCTGAAATGTTTGTTTAACATGACTTGATCACCTTGACTTCACGACTAAAAATCTGGCAAGATTTATAACTCATAACGTATTCTTTCAGCATCTGATTATAACATTTCTACATATGCTAAGAGAATTTGTCACTAAATGCCACGCTACCTGTGAGCGCACACGACTGCTAGAGTAAAGCTATCTGACGGAATGTAATAATAATATCCAACTGTGCTCAGAAGCTCTACAAAACGGATTTTGACAATTTTCATTCTTTATCTCATAAAAATCTACGTTTTCTGCAACTCTCCCATACCAAAAAGCAAACTATGGACAAGAAGTCATGTAGCAAGCTGTGGCCATGAACGAGCCTATAAACACTTCCCAATGCATCCCAGAATACACTGCTTGCAGCAGAAGCCTCGTTTTTGTGTATCCCGAAATACCTGATGTTTCAATCAAATCAAAACTAGCCTCAGTTTCGTGTACTGCGACGTTGTCCATCAACTTAAAAAATGGTCCATTTGGTCCATTTTGCATGACCTTTACATCGTAAATGTGCAATTATTGTGTCCAGTGAATTTCCACTATTATCATGTTACATGAACTTTAGGCGGGTGTTCACAATTTGTGAATGCTGGCATATCTCGAGAAGTGTCTATACACAGCTACGCAAAGTTGAAGATCAGAGCATTTTGCCTCATTTTTCTAAGTTCTTTTTGGTAGGTATGGCAATCATACAGGTATGGGAATGTCCACAAAGTGCAATAGTGTTGCTAATGCTATTTTTGCAGTAACGTTGATTGGGGCAATACCTACGTGCCACAAGTTGCATGACGTAGAGTGTATTGCAGGAATGTCATGCACATACTCAATTCATTGTACAATAAACTTCAACTATGAGAAGAAAGTATACCTAAAGTTATATTTATAATAATTTCGAAACGAATGTACAAGTGTTATTGCACGTGTCGGATACGCTTTTGTCACCCAGTGCCTTTATTGATTCGTATAAGACGTTGCCTCTATACCTGCACGGCTTGCTCTGAATAGCCTCATATTTATCCTCAAAAAACAAGTACAAACCTAAAGAGCATTGGAGAATGAATATTTTATGTTATTTAGAGTAATTGGTTTAATTATGCGTTATTGGTATGTAGATGTAAATTTCCACACAAGTCCTGGTTTCCCATTCATAAAACATTTATTTTCTACTTGAAGAAAACGTTCAATATCAAGTCTTTGATCTTGCCTTGGTATCTTTAAATCCAAAGAAACGTCACGCTTTTCTTTTGTTGCCATGACAAAGATGATATAACGATAAGAGAAACAAACAACAGCAGCTACTGCAATCAGTTTTGGTGAGGCAGCGCTCATTGCACGCACTTGCAAGCTAGAATTCTGAACAACGCGTAAAATTGTCGGCATTACTACTTCGTTGGTCTTTTTTGAGGTATGATAAATATAAAATCTTTATTTTTAATCCAATTCAATTTAAGCGTGGCTCAAAGAAACACGTATCATTAAACATTCTATGGCTTAGCTATACGAGGTTTAAGCACTTTGGAGCTGACTATGGTTACGGTGCGTTGTGATTTCCTCTGAAAAATCGTTAATAATGCTAGCGAAAACTTGTCAGGAATAAGGAAAATGTCAACGTTATGTTAGATCTAAAAGAAGGTAATTGACATCCATGTCGAGCTGACATGAGCACTCTCTATGAAGAACGTATCATTGTTTGAGTGGATTTTTTTATTTTCTGACTTTTCATCCATTTCTTTCTTTTCGGATTTTTCTAGTTAGATAGGAGATAAAATCCAATGTAGATATAATTTAAGTAATGAGTAGCCACAGGAAAATAATAATTTGCTTCGTTATGAATGACCCTTCCCTTTTTTTAATTGTTATTGGGATCCCTCACAGAGTTTGAAAGTCATGACGTCTTAGCATCCCTGCAGGATGTCACAAAATTATGTTTCGATACAAATGCATCCTGCAATAGGACAAGTCAAACATCCCTGGCTATGTATGTAATAACTAGAACTACAATCATGGACAAAATGTATTTGGAATTTGCGTCAAAAATGGCGTATCTCTAAACCACAAGCAAAGGGTTATTGAACGAGGGGAAGAGCGGCGCAAGTGAAGGAGGGTGGGTGGGATTGCATGCATCCAACAGACCTTTTAAGGAATTAATGCTGCATACATACTCGTTCCCATGAAAGATCGCAAAATGCAGCTCATGTGGCACATTTAAATGAAATTAGTGGTAGCACTTTTATGAGTAGTAAGAGGTGATTAGCAGGATCATTTCTATGGCTATGTATATTCCATTGTAAGTCCAGTTATTGCATTATGTCGTCTAGAATCAAAACGAGGCAAACACGTGTATTGCACAAGGCTTGCTAGAGCCTCAAAGTGGGCATGGCCTGATTTTTTTTTGCAGGTGGATTGATTGAAAATGACTGGTTGGTTCTTCCATAGCCGAGAACAGGAAAATGCCAACATCGCCTTGCTGCTTAATTGATACCTACTTCGTACCATAAGTGGGTTCAGCGATTTTGACTGGCTTTCGGTCCTGCAAGCAAGAAATGGAAAATGTCCATTTTGAATTTTGGTCAAAAAATGGCCAATACATTTTGTCCAAGATTGTAGATAATAACTGGAATTTTTGCAAGCAATATAGCGACTTATTTATGGGGCAGAACCTATTATCTCCAGATGGTTGAGCTCTTCTTGATTGTGCTCGTTTCTTACAGATTCGTATTCTAGATGACCTGGAAAGATGTTTCAAATGATATCCGCTCTGTGTCTTCTGTGCATTAATCCTATTTAGGGTTGGGGGGTGTTGTTTTGTCTTGCTAACCCCGATTTAGTGGGGGAACATTCACAGGATTCACTGTCTTTACTCAATTTGTTTCAAATTGACAAGGAAGAAAGCCTACCATAAGCGTGCTGTACGACCCTGCTCAAAATACCTATGTGAAATTCAATGGAGCAGTGTCAGACTACTCAGAAAAAATTTCATAACTTTTGAGCCACTAATCTAAACAAGCTCAAATTTAAGCACAATGTGCACAACGAATAAATGTTAAAAGCTACCAAGAATTAGATACCTATGTAAAGCTGTTCAAATAGGGTTAAAACTTGGTTCAAGCAATAAAACCCATACTTACTTCTCAGCAACAGGTGAAGGACAGTCTTTTTTGGCAAAATGCCCAAAGCTGTTTAGTTGTGGGTACTTTCACAGGTCCTTCGGCAGGAGGATTTAAAAGAAATAGTTCGATTACTGGCAACTTATTACACGTGATGCTAGCAAGATTCACGTGAATCATAATTCAAATTAATGACACCACCGACGTGAACATTGTATGAAGAGATACACACACTCCTGGGAGGTGCAGTCACATTGCAACTAAACCTTCAAGGCCAAGCTCTGTGATTGGCTTAGAATGCAAGACAATGGCTGGTGTAACACATACCTAGTATTTGCATACAATCTCGTACATAGAAAGAAAGAGTTTCTATTCATCAAATATCAGACGACAGGAAAATGTCTGTTATGAAAGCCTTGCAACATGCATCATCGGTATTAAGTCGACAGATTGTCGATGCATGATCGAATGAAAAAGTAAGCAGTACCAACGGCCGGACATGAAATACACTCGTGCAAAAAGTAGACACCTACTCTCCCACGAAAAACACAAATACTAAGAGAAAAAAGAGCTGTGAAAAAGGTAGTGAAAATTACCGAAAAACAAGAAAACTTAGTAGCAAAAAAAAATACCCTCCGCTTCTCTCCAAACCACTACAACCTTGGGACATTCTAATCGACAAATAAAAGAATCGAGGAAACGTTGTTCGATCGTAAGAGCAATGGGTCACACGAGTATTATACAAAGGGACACCATTGTGCAATGTGCACCTGCTATGACTGACAATTACATACTTGCTACATTATCTGAGATACGCTACACACTCCTTTTATCCGTTGTGCATCGATGTTGGTGGTCACATTCTCCTTCGGCACAAACTGTGGTCGTAAAAACAATTTTTGTGACGCGACCAGGTGTACATTGTGTGTGGTTACATCCTTGCAAATTCCACATATATATTTGCTTAGTTTCTGGGGAAAAAGCCCTATACGCTATATGTTCAGCTAAATGTCATTTGACGAGAAGAACTTTTGCAGAGCAGATACAGTTATGCTGGACCATAGTGCTTCACGTCAGACTTACTACCATGAATTTTTCTGGAGAGTTGTATACTCAAATCAAAGATTTGCCTTTTATTTTTACTACAAACGAGCTAATATTTACATAAGAACTACGTCATAGATCGCGCTTTGTTTGATGCATTTTGGAGTAAACCCTGTTTGAAATGAACACGTGCGTTGAAAGTTAGAAAGCCAGACAATGCACCTTTTCACATACATACATTATCGGTGCACTAATCCGGCGGAGGTAAATAAATCATTAGCAGACATAAATGTTAGAATAATTAACATATCGCTACTGCGAAATACAGTCGAAACTCTAATAACAGCCACTTCAACCGCAAAGGTTTGGTGGCTGTTATTGGGAAGAGGCAACTATTCAGAGGTTGAGAGTTTGAGCTAGGACGTTTTGATTGCATTATAAAAATTGAAGACACATGATGTGGATATCTCTTGAAAGTATGGGTAGAACAATAGCGTAAAAAGTTCCAATAGCATTCTAGAGTGCACGATGACTCACGCAGATTCAGAACGAAATCGCACCTTATAAGGCATGATTTACGTTTGCGTGTGCATTTTGTTGATTTTTTGAAATCGCTCTTGTGTAGACGACTGTGTGCCACACACCGCACATAGGATTGCACCAGCAGTTCTGTCTTAATAATTTTTTGACGACAAAATGAATGCTTTAGCAGTAATTTTTTGCATGAATACCAGATGTTGTACGGCAAAAAGTAGAACAAATACTTGAGTGGTCGCTTTTACAGGAAAACTGCCTTTATTTCTTTCATCTGGGACAGCTCCAGGTGGCTGCTAAACGTTATTGGGAGGTGGTGGCTTTTCGAAGATTCTCTATATAGGAAAACGTAGGGAAGCATTTGAGACTGAATGTTAGTGGCCGTTATCGGGAGGTTGCCGCTATTAGAGGATCAACTGTAGCACTTACGTTTCTTCAAAGACTTCCTTTCTGCCTAATAATGACACTTCCAACGATTTGTTACAGCATGGACGTTTATTATACATCCATGGTTACAGTACACCTAGAGATGTGTTTCATTCCATAACGATTTGTTTACCTCCGAAACGTGCAACGTCCAGAGCTAGGACAAAAGCTATAAAAAGGTGTGTTGCGATAGATCACATACTCCGTTGAAACTTTCGACAAGGTGCCACTTTTATAGAGAACCAAATCTTTGATATGGCGTTTCCCCAGATAACGAGCTAATGCAAGGTCTAAACAGCAAACAAATCGCATTGATGCATAATGAAGTGCAGTTCCATCTATCCTGCTTATTACAAAGAAACAGGAAAATGTGTGATTGATTTTTTTAGTCTCTCAACACCTGCAACATCGACAATCATTGCCAAAATATCTTTGCCAAACTGATTTTGGCGAAGATTTTTGACAATGATTGTCTGAATTTCGTGTATCTGTATACGGGTGATATTCCTTGATACGATGCTTTTTATTTTTTTTCTATGACTATATAAAGCCTGGGACAGTGTTGCCAGATGACTAAACTTGCTAGCTGGTGTATTTGGATGTTTCGTAACAGTTGGGCGGGGTCAAGGGATGGGTTATAGGTAGAAACAAGTAAAAAAAGTCAAATGTGACACATTTCGTGCATTTGAACAACCATAATATCCATTGATTTGATGCTCTCGGCTTGTTTCTATGACTATCTAAAGCCTTATGCAGTGTTGCCAGATGACTAAATTTGCTTGTTGGTGTATTTAAATGTTTCGTAACAGTCAGGCAGGGTCAGGGGATGGGCTACAGATAGAAACAAGTAAAAAAAGTCAAATTTGACACTTTTCGTGCATTTGAACAAACATGATATCTATTGATTTGATGCTTTTGACAGCAGTGTTGCCAGATGACGAAACTTGCTTGTTGATGCATTTGCCTGTTTGCTAACTGTTGGATGGGGTTAGGGGAGGGGGTAGTGCTACTGCCTAAAAGAATTAAAAATCCGGTTTGACTGGTATATGGAAATTGATGCCTTCCAATCGTGTTCCTATGTGATCGTTCGTGATTATACATGGCTGCTTCTTGATGATGGCTACTTTTTGATATATTGATTTTATCGTTTAGATCAGATAGTGGTTTTAGATCTTTAACAAAGTGTTTTGCCACGGACGTGGCCATAGACACTTTTTCTTTTTTGGCAAAGAAAATCTGTAGTGATCGTGTAGATCATACGCTCTGAGTTGATGTCAGGCAAAAAGCTACTAAAAGTGAGTTTGGTTGACTTTCCATACCTCTCTGGGTTCATTACCACATAATCTGTCTCTAGTGTTTAAAGCATGGCCTTAGCTGTTGACGAGCATTGTTTTACTGTCCTAAAGTGTCAGAAGCACAGGTTCGTCGTATTTGCTCTAAAACAGTGTGTTCCACTCTTAACCGTGATTTCATTGGGCACCTGTCCTGCTCAAAGCTTTGAAAGTTTCAGACAATCATCCCCAAAATGATTTTAGGTAATACTATCTTATTTAAGGTACTCAGCCATGGCTTCTTTATGTCCGGGTCTCACAGCTTCAAGATGAAACAAGATGTGCTTGCAAAAAATTGAAATAGCCCTTTCTCGCAAATCGCTAATGAGGAAGCATTTGTCTTGTGCTTACACGCAATCTTTCTTTCGCGGATGCTCAAGTTGCGTCGATGTTGAGATACAAGCCAGGGCGACAAGTGCGCTTCATGCACTCTGATCTAATCCTCTTCACAAAATGATGTCTACGATTTCTATAGACTACAAGATATAGGATCTTAAGACACCTTTTCTATGAAAATATTTCCTCGTTGATGAGATTTGTAGAAAGACAATTTTACAAGCTTTTAGAATTTTACGTTTGCTTAACAAGGGTAGGATTCCTAAAACGAATTTTTTTATACTCGTTGTAATAAACTCAATCTTGGTGTTTCTCATTCTAATCAAAAAAGCAAATTTAGAGTGTTATAGAAATGAATTCAGTCTTCTAATCCATTCTAGTTGGGTTTGAATTGACAAGGAATGTACTCATGCAGTACGCAGTTTGCGAAACACTTTCTATAAGAAGCATATGTTTGCACAAGGCGCATGCCATTACTTGCATGGTCGGACAGATTTGTGTTCTGTCACTGAAGGCGAGGTACGTAATTTTTAACCATATTTGCTCCGGCCTTTTTTAAGCCTTGTTTGTCCCCCACGTTTGACTGAAACGTCCCAGAGGTCTAAGTTTTGTTTATAGTTCAATATTAGTACTTAACATATCTATATTAAAATGTTTGATAGGATTGTTAAAAAGCCTGTACTATAATCACAAAGTAACCCAATAGCATTTCGTCGATATTCAGCGGTAAATTGCCGGCCGTATGAGAACTGTATAGACAGCAGAGCTGAAAATACCTTTAAAACACATCTTTTTAACCAAGGAATAAAGTCAGAAAATCTCAACACGGAAGCTTTTGTGGTTTTTGCAACTTTTGATATTGACCCCCCCTCTCTCCCTCCCTTCAAATAGGGTCAAACGATCGTTGCTTTTATTCCACTTGGGTTTAGTGAAGTTACCAGTTTTATATTTATTAGTGATAGCTCAATCACGTAAGCAAACACAATCACCATAATCATGCATAGATATTATTTATTTGCAAATAAACGCTAGTGGGAACTGACCTGAACTATGCAGTCATCTGCGGTTGTGGAGCGTTCATCAGTATAGCATTGAACTCGGTGGACAAAGTGAAGGTCTTCTTGAATTGTAGATTCGTTCTCTGCTCATCGTTTCACTATCACTGACAGTGCTAGGTTTTACTGAAACCCTACCAATCGTAGCCTTTAGGAATTTCGTGCTTACTACTAGTACCCAGTGGGATTCGCTGATCACAAGGCCAACCGAAAAGGTTAAGGTGGATATTGGTTGGTCTTTCCTCTGAGTGTAGCTACTCTGTGGTAGCCTTGGGCGACTGGAGTCGTCGATACTATGTCGTGGCTCCTTATCCGTTCAGTTGAATCGCAGTTGTGGTCGAAATCGTTGAATTCAGTTAAAGAAAAGGACAAGTGTAGCATTACCATATACAGGTTAGCGTCTGTGAGTGAATACGATTAACAATAGGTTCAATATATACGGCAGTTGACCTGTTTGATGGAGTTCTGAGCAATCAATTCTGTGTGCATACTTCACACTCAAGTCGTAGCCCATACTGAAAATCAATCTTGCTTGAAGATGCAGGGGGATTTCTCGTTTAGGACAAGCCACCACAAGGGCTTATTTCAGGCCTCAATGATTTCCCAATATTCTTGTCAACGTTTTAGTAAAGAGTAGACGATAGGCCTTCTGCAATATTTAATGGAGCGGTTCTTCTTTGCTGTTTTTTCTCAATAATAATAAGGTCTTAAAACAGGTGCTACAATTTCATCAAATAAGACCGTTTGTAGGCTGGTCTAATATATGAGATAAGATATATTTGATATACTCATACATGCCACTCAACACAAAGCAGAAACGTGCAAGATTGACGTTTTTAATGATGGGTGAAATCTGATATAATAACTTATATATTAGCAAGTCGACCCAATAGGAACACAATCAATTTTTACCCATCTTCCACCCATATCAGACCAGTTGGACCATTGAATTCGAGGATTTAAGAAAATATTCAATGGAGGGCACACATCAGAAACTAAGCCTTTGTATCTTTGTTGGAATAGCGACATGTTGTTTGGTTCTCATCTGGATAGTTCTCTTCACGTTGGAAATCATGGGATATCAGTATTAGAAGATCAAATTCATCTCATCTCATTTTGATCGGCTTTGCATGGGCACATGAATGAGTGAAATTCAATCAAGGGAATGGTTATATCCATTACCAATTACACGTGCTGGTCGTGGCACCCACCATAGTAAAGACATTCGCACTAGTCACGACGATTTTGCCTCTATAGCTATATTTTGCTCTTACGTTTTTGCGACGGTGGAACTTCCATAGATGCTTAACACATGCTGCTATAGAGATGAGTAAAGTTTTGCTGCTTCAGAGTCGATGACTTGCCTTTCGAAGTCAGAAGATTGCTGATTTACTTTGTCAAGCTTTTTTCGCAAGGTTAAGTGGTCTAGTCACATTGCGAAATTCTAAAGTCTCATTGTCAAGTTTTAAGTTACTATGCTGTTGGTAGTCACTTTGCCCTGTCAGCGAGTCTGTCAAGTTTTTGAGTTAGTAAATAAAGTCGGATCCGTAGTTTCAAAAATGAACTCCTACAAATTTGAAATTTCTGATCTCCGAAATGTTCTCGTAGACGTCTTGTAGATCGACGTAGGTTTTTTTTGCATTACTTGCTAAACCTGTTCTAGTTCCGTTTCATAGTTGTTTTACACTGAAAACGATTGTAATAAATTTCACTTCCCGTTTGTCTGTTAGTTTTTGTGGATATAATTTTATGCGGGTTTGGTTAAAAAAAGGCGAATAAATTTTTCGAAATTCTGGTGCGTCTTTTTTAAAAATCCCGTTCTGTAAATTCAGAGATTCCCATTAATAATTTTTACTTGCTCGTAAGATTTGTTCGAGGTACTGTCTGCACACTTCACAAGGTCTGATAAGTAGTAAACAGGTCTTTTCGATACAAAGGTGGAATCCAAAATCTCTGAAACGCAAAGCAAGCAAATTCCGCCTTTATGAATTTTAACTAAAAAAGGCTCAGAAAAATATCGCAAAAGATGCAATGGAAATATTGACCCAGTTGGCATTCTTTTTTCTCTGATCTCTGATAGCGTTTCAACTGGATAACATGTCACACGATAGTATTGATAAATATTCATCCGAAGAGTGAAATGGGCAACAGTTGCTACCCAAAGACAAATGGTTTCCCTTGAGAGGATTTGCTGCAGATTGTTACTGAGAGTTGCTGAAAGCAATATTGAGCATGAAGCAAGATTCCTCTTCAGCGTGCCTTTTCTTTGATTGCAAGAAATCTGCGGCCGGACCAGGCTAATAGCACCACACCATGCAACCTTGACTTAAATGTTGCCTTCTAGTTGCATACGTAAGGTTGAGAGCTTTGCTGTGGAATTATTTATGAGGTGGAACGTAGACGTCGGATGTAGAATAAAAGACTTTCTAGGCTATTTTGCTTCCTATTTTCTTCGTGCAAAAAGAAGAAGTGCATTTCTTGAAGAAGAAAATGGTGGTACTGGTAATAAATATATAAAGATGGTATTGTATCACTATTCTTTTGTTATTAAAGTAAATCTGCCTTGGCGCATAATAACACATGAATAGTCTTTTATGCGAATAATCGCGATTGTGGTTGCAAAATGTTGGTTAAAAATTATTTCCCAAGTCTACAGGCACCAGATATCTGACCATTATTCCAAAGCACCGACAACTTCAACAAGATAAAGCAATTTCATGGCTATACCAAAAAGCAGCACCGGACAAAAGGAAAATGAGCAAAGTTTTAAAGCAATTTGACATGCCCTGATGAATGTGCTACGCCACTGAAGTTGTCTTCTGCCAATTCAATGTACCGATGTTATTCAGTTCTACTGCCAGGCATTGGTCAGAAATCGCCAACGTAAATTACTAGCTGCAGTCCATTGTGTATTCATGAGCCACACCTATTTATCCACTATCAGATGTTACGCATTGCATAGGATATTACTTAAGCTTTGAAAAGCATTGTTGGTGGGAAAAGTAAGGGGGATGACAACGGTGCTTTTCTTGAGAAACTCTTGCAGTGATTGTTCGTTGTTCTGGTTTTGTAGACAATATCAAACTATCATTATTTCATGACAAAGACGTATGGATAGGTATGATTGGTAAAATCATAAAAATGTAGGAGTCGTCATAAAATTGGACCCCATCCATTTCCGTCTTGAGCGTCCGATCCATCAAATCGAGACGATCATGTCAAAATTCCTTGCGAGAGCTTGATTTTCTTCACTGTCTGATTATACCATCAATCCTTGTATTAGGATTGAACGCCTTGCTCAAACCTTTTGTTGTAAACCCGTTTGCTGTCTGCAAGGAAGACAAACCACCTATTTTTATTTTGGAAGGCGGTCGTTTTTTACCAAGGAGCTAGCTTTGTCAGTATACACAGTGGCAAAATATCATGCCTATTCCTTGCTAAGTTCTTGTGATTTCTATTTTTCATTTCTATTGTTTGGCTCACCCATGCATACTGAACAAAGTTAGCATTTGTTGCTGTAAACCACGGTTTTATAAAAAGTAATACTTATGTTCTGATGCTCAGATTCTATCAGCGAACGGTGTTTGACTTCTTTGACCTTTTGGCTTTCGTTTCAAACGTTCTGCTAACGACATTTTATATGATGTTCGCGATAACTAAACGTGCATGAATTTGGCTTCTTCTAATTCTTCGAATGAAGTCTTTACTCATCAGTGAAAGAATAATTTATTTGCTTTTGAAGTGATGCCAGTATTTGTTTCGATTGCATTACTTCCCCATATTTTTTGGCTAAAATTGCTTTTGATAAAATGTTTTTCATGTTGGAATTAGTTTAGATCTAGCTAAAATCCCGGACAAAATATATGCAGAATGTGTCTCACAAATAGCATGTTGCCAACCTGGATGAAGAGAGAAGCTGTGGAATAGACCTATTCACAGTTACGTTATTGGAGCGACTGAGCTTGAAAATAACCTCTCTAGCAACGTGCGAATGGCAGAAATTGTAATAAATTATAGAGTAATTAACCTTTCTCTGCCTCGAAGTAGCACTTAAGTTTCTTCAAAGACTTCCTTGCTTCCTTTTTGAAATGGCAGTTGTAAAGAAGCAAATTGTAATACCGATAGAGTTGCGTACTATAGTAAAAGAAAGGCAAAGACGAACAAACTACCATTAATACAAAATACCATCCGAAAAGTGTTGCTGTATCTTCCAACAGAGAGAAGATCTGGCAGTGCTGAACATTTTATTAATTTTTTTTTCAAGGAAAATTTTTGAGAACAACTCTTCACATAAATGGGACGCTTTTTCCAACCTCCCTTTTCCTTTTTGAACTTCTAGATCTCATCGAAACTCATTTTGATCACGTTTAGGCATGTTCTGAAATCCACTATTTCAACAGATTTTGCTGTTTAGAGGATATCTTTGCACTGTATTTACATTTGCATGCGATGTATTTGACGGCGTTTGAATTTGTTTCATGACACTTCTCTGCCGGTTGCAGAAATAGACAGCTTATTAGCTAAAAATGCGAAATGGCTAAAACAAGCCAATTTCTCTAATGCATCGCCTCTACAGTGCGTCTTGAAGGAAAACTTTTTTCAAGACGCATTATGCGTTATGGCCTAGCGCATGGCGTTATAGCTTCGCACTTGACGCTAGAGCTTTAGTGTACGTCAATGACTAAAGCACTGGCGTTTAGGATAACTTAACACAATCGAAACTGAGCAACTTAGGTTTATCAAATCATGTCTTGGTGTCAAGAAGTCCAGTAACAATATTGCAGTTCGTTTTGAGGCGGGGACATATCCTGTTTATACGCAGTATATCCCTAGTACTCTGAAATACTGGGCCCGCTTAAAGAAAGGCACCAACAACACCTTGGTGGACACGTGCACAGCCTATAGCTCTGAGAACAACACAAAATGGTCACAAGGAATCCAC
>JAOBRC010739671.1:0-10275 GCA_027575255.1 Scolionema suvaense | reverse complement strand
ATATGCCCCCCCCCCCCCCCCCCCCGGTCTAAAGAGGGGGGTGCCAAGAGCCCGGTCTAAATAGGGTTAATACGAATGGACATATTTGGAAACCACTTTTATCATTCCCCCGAGAATGCAGCAGGTATGCAAGACGTTCGGGCAGAGAGTGACTTCTTATACTTTAGAAGTGAAAACTTTACTTTCCAATTGCAGCATTTTCATTGCATCTGCGACTATGAAAGTTGGTGTGGCAGCTTGCAGTGCATTGTACCATGCAACACTGTTTAATAACATTCTGAGAATCTGTTCCTTTGAAGATGAAACAAAATTTAGATTTACACACATGTCTTCAATGAAGAGCAATGCAAGAAGTGAAGTGGGATAATTCCACTTGGTCTGAGCATGTGTCATGGATAATTACCATTTTAAAATGGCACAAAGCTGGCGTACTGTTTTCCAATGGAAATTTTTGAGAGCTCACAGCACTCACTGCTCAAAGGTACCGAACAACCATAGTTCAAAGCCATTATCTACTGTTAGTTACATGGCAGGATTTTATGCAACCATTTATGTCGGTGGCCATATCTAGCTCCAAATCGAGTTTTTGCCTCACTGAGACAGCAGTTTGCATCATGAGAAATAAAGACTTTTCTGGGTCCTTCCTAGCATGAATTGTTTAATGTATGCGATAGCCTGTACTCTAAAAAGACACTTTCACTTCTGCAAAATTGTGAAAAGTTCCATGTATTTGTGAAAAATGGCCCCATATCACCTCTAAAACTCAATTAAAGTGAGTTTTGATGTTGGTATACCGGATCTCATTTACTGGCTGGATAAAAGCTGCATGGATTTCTGCTTAGTCTCCACAGTTGCTTTTGGTTGCTTTAGGTTAGAAGCTGGTATATTTTGTTGTACATGTTTACAAGTAATGAGCTTGTTCATACGACTGATGCAGTTCTCTGAAGGTGGAACGAAGGTTGCCTGATCTGACAAATCATCATAATCAATGAAATAGAAATTCCAATTTACTTTGCATAGTCTGATAGACGACTATCCACGTGGATGATCGATCACAAATCCTTATTTGCCCTGGGACTATGTGGGCAAAGCACAATGAACGTGTCATGACATCACTCTTCCTCTGTTGACGCATTTGTGTTGCGAACTGAGATCAAAACTTCCTTGCTGAGACAATTCAGAACATGTACTAGGTGTCATGTGGCGAATGTGAATGCAGGGTTGCCAGTTCCGCGTCAAAGATATATTCCATTTCAAAATGATTTGATTGCTAGATCCTGCTTTGCAATGATAGGGTCCAGGGTTTCAATTTCCTGTCGGATTTAAAATGGTACGCGCACCATTTTAAAACGGAATGCTCAATCAGTTGGGAACAGTACCCAGCCAGAATTCTCCATGACTTTGAGAGTAGATATCTCTCGAATCAGGGCAGCTTTGTTCATGAAATAAAAAGCTCTCGCCATATTTTTGCAAGGCTCTATTGGCATGCCAAAGATCATTTTAGACTGGTATATTACTTTAAGATCTAGTATTTTACAATCCTCTTTTAATTTTTTGTAATATATTGTGTGAAACCGCATCCTATAAATCACACTATTGAAAGAGAAATTGAAGTTTGAAACGTGACTGTATCATATCTGGTTAAGCTCTTGTTTTGTCTGTGCATGGCCAGTTATGTCCAAAAATTGTCGTTCTTACTGACTTTTTACAAGATAAATTCATTATTCCTTTCTAATTCTTGGCGAGCATATTAAGAACAGTATTATGGACCATATATCACATCTGAGATAACTCTCGACCAGCAGGGTGTTCCGAAAATGTTCGGTGATCTGGTCGTTGTTATTTTGGCATCTTTAGGTTTGAAGATTATTGATTCATTTGTAGTTTTGGTATGGATCGTTCGTTGTCTCATCTGAAAAAGGCCTTTTGGCCTCAAGCGTGCTATTTTCTGATTAAAAGTGATTGTTGGTGTTTTGGTATGAGCATAAATGACCATTGCTGTTTTGTTAATGATATTGCTATGGTTTTAGGCTGTCTGTGACATCCCATTGGCCTTTTGAATAGTTTAAAGGAGAAGTTCGGTCCAGGAAAGGACATAACTTAATTACGTTAGAATCTTCTAAAATAACGTAAATAACCATGGGGAGGTACTTTTGAACGGGATTGGCCGATGATTGTCAAGAAATTTACTAATATACACTCAGCACGATTTTCCATGCTTTTCTCGGAAATGGAGAGCTGGTTTCCCTGTGGATTTGTGATATATAGTAGGGGACAGGATATTTCCGCCGTAAACGACAAGCAGGCTTGTCAGAACTGCGCTCGCATTGTACTAACACGGTGGTATAAATGGAAGACTACCAAACCACTTCCAAATACTTGAATTCTTCAAAAATTCAACTTTACCCGACACTGTTTGTAACACTAACAATAATGCAGCAATCTGCCTTGCTTTCTTCCCGCCATGGAAAATGTTTACATACGTCTTTGATCCCACCAAGACAGACGGCAAGCACTGGTACACATTTTCTCAATATAATCTCCATGTAAGAAATGACTGCAGCTTCAAAACATCAATTTTGAGCTTTGTCGTCACACCAAGTCCCTTGTTGTGCAAGTCGGTTTCCGGTATGAAATTAACATGGGTAGATTTATTGTGATAATTGAGGAGGAAATGCCACTTCCTAAGATTTCTACCGATTGGCGTTTTTGGGGGTTGAGTGCTGACCATATTTTGTCTACTCTTGTTTACACATGTTCTCCAGTGTATCTGTATTATCTATGAGCCAATCCTATCCCTAAAAAGCGAAAAAGTTATCTGAAAATAGGAATAATATTGATTGTGGGCACAAGGCAAAAAAGAAGGCTTTTCATCTTGCGGTTACACTTATATAGCCAGAAACAAGTACCGTGAATATCGCAGGGATAGCAAAGGGAGGAAACATTTATAAATTATTCTACACTCACATGCCATTCCTTACCCCCCGGATTAGCAATAACTTCTAATACATACCGCGGCCTGGTGATGCTTGATTTTGCCTGTTTTGCTCCGAAACACATAAAACTAGAGGCTGAAGCTCAACAGGACAGGCAGAAGTTGGAAGAGTGTGTGCGTCTTGAGATGCTTCTCTGTTCATCATGTAGTGTTCACACTGTTACATTAGCATCAAAGGAATTCGATTGGAGAACAAAAGTAGATAGAGTAAGAACTTTTTCAGGTAACCTGATGCGGACACAAGCTTTCCTGTCCCCTACCCTATGTTACATGCATAATTATTAATAATAGTAATGCCGGTTCGAAAGAAACATAATGGCTGCACATGCTTTTTGGCAGTGCAATTTTTGTCACTTTTTTGCAAGATTTTCTCAGATTGGGATGCAAACTAGACCTAGTGAAAAGAGTTAGTGAATCACGGTGCCTAAATGTTTTGTTTGATGCTAATTTTTATTTGGACCGAACTTCTCCTTTAATAATGATCAATGATTAAACTTGTGGGTCCACTAGTTATGATACTTGTTATCATTGTATTTTAATCGTCGGTTGTAATGCAGGAGGAATCTTTCTGTGTGGCTATCAATGTTTTATTCTTGTGCTTTGTTTTGTTCTTTATCATTAGATGTGTTTATCTGGGTGTTGCAGCATTCTTTGTACGAGATGTATAAGGACGTAGTGCCACAATGCATTGCTGCAATACGAAATTAGTAAAGCTTCTTATTTGAGCTATAGCTTTCTGAGATGTCACCTTTCTAGTAAATGGCCATTGTTATTTTTAGGGTTGGTATGATGTTGGTTTTAATGGCGCAAAAGAGGTGAAGACAGAAGCTATTGACGAACTGGCACGGCAAGGTGTTATCTTAAACAGTTATTACACTCAGGCTGTTTGCTCACCTACTCGAAGTGCTTTCCTGACTGGCAGATATCCCATTCACACTGGTATGCGTCATGTACATTTACTTGCATCTTCGATACAGACATCAGCTAAATCCCTGCACGCACACAGATAAGAATCCTGACAAGGACTGATTAGTAATAGCGCCCCAATTTGCTCTTTGTTAGGAGAAAAACGGAGCTTGTGCTGGTCAGATATTGTTCTGTTTGTGTGACTTTTGTGACTTTTACTCATTATCAGTTTTCGCTATCTTTTCTGACCAAGTTCAAAGGATGCCTATTTGTTGCCCTTGAGCTGCACTTGACTCAGAATAGCGATGATGAAATCTCCTAGTTGGAAATAGTGATTTTGATCTGAATTTTCTCGCAAAGTATGACTAGCTCTGACTTTCTGCGACTAGCGAAAGTAAGAGATCAGTGATCGAAAGGCCTAGACTACCTATTTACATAACTAAGGTCCAGTCAAATAAATGACATCTTCAGACTACAGACTTAACTCTAAAAAGCCATAATGGTGATTCCAATCCTGAGGTTGTTATAAATTTTCAAAATAATATCTACCCAACTATTAAAATTGAATAACATGGCATGTTCACTCTCTTAAGTGTCGACACAAATCTTATCAATTTACCATTTTCGACATACTGTAGAATATCAAGAAGGACATGGTTTATAGGCAATGGGAACCACACAGGATCACGGACAAGTATGATGCAAGACACTCAGGTTTACGAGATACAATTAGACATTAAGCTATAAACAACTGTGACACATGCTATGCTTGGCTTATTTCTTTCTTTTTGCTTTCTGTTTTCCTGTCAACAGTCATATTGCAGCGCACTGTTCTTCTAAACCATAAGAGAGCTACATGGAGGATTGTGTGGCTACAGTGTCTTGAACTGTGCTGAGTGCAGGTTTCCAACCAGCCAAGTTTTTGTCTAAATTCCACTTGAACTGAAATATCATTCAAACTTCAATTTTCTGACGGAAGCGAAATTGCTGAAATCGGTTGCTGCTTTTCTCTCTATGTGAAGCTGTTGAGAAATTATTGAATCCCTACCCGTCTCAATCCTTAAGGATTTTGTGCTTTTGACGTCTAGATACCAGACGTTATTTATTGACTTTGCGAAGCCCTGATAGGTTATGTGTTTGCCAGTTTTAAGTAAAAATCTTTTGTAGAGTTACAAAGTATTACATGGTGGTGAATAATTTGTTTAAGTGTTGATGAGAATTCTGATTCCATACAAATAGCATTTTGATGAATGTGGTCATAGTGGTCATGCAACGTAAATATCAACAGTTGAATGTGACCATATCACTCCTTGAATGTAACTGAGAATTTTGATACCTTTCAACTGCTGTAGACAGTTAGATAGAGTACTTCTTTGTTCTTGTTTGTCAAGAAAGCTCTTCAGTTTGTTCAGAGCATTTATGAGAGAATGGAAGTAAGTTTGTAATACTGAGCATTCATTTATTCCTAGCAAGTCAGTGCTTGCTTTAAGAAAATTTTAAGTTCAACAAATCTCATGCTAAGTGTTGTAGCCAAAGTTGATTAGGATTTTCTTAATTTCTATCTCTGCTCTCAGGTATGCAAGGTGTGGTAAGTCCTGGTACACACAGTGGCCTTAATCTGACTGAAAAGTTGCTTCCTGAATATCTTAAAGAGTGTGGTTACAAGACTCACATGCTTGGCAAGGTATGTTGCCGTAGTTGTCATCTTGGTCATATGTGCATTCAAAATGTTATATTCAATTTTCTGTTATACTGATCATGCTAGCACTTGCTAGCAAGTCATCTGTCGTTTTTTCAAGAATATGAAAGTCGATTCTTCATATCGGGGTTGCACTCTGCATGACATAAAGTAATTTGGAGCTACTGTTTTTAAAACACCCAGGTATTATTTTACTTCACATTAACAGTATCTTGGTATCTTCAGTAGAGGCCTGTGACCTTGGATAATTTATGTAACTTGTAGGCAATGGATATGTCAAGTTAACTCAAAGTTTTAATTGGCTGAGTATAGGGATGTTCTTTGAGGAGGTGTTGAAGGGGCTAGATCCAATAGGGAGGTTGATAAACTTGAATTGTTCAAATTGTACATGGGAATAATGATATTGCTTCCATCTGCCTACCTGCGATTTTTTTGTTCTTGGAATTCCCGCTTATTGCCCAATTAGGTTCACAGAAACGACAGAGTCAAAATGGGGGCTGCAGCTGCGATAAAACTATAGGCTTGTTAGTAGGCTCATATAATTCAAGTATAGCTAGCTACCTAAAATATCAGTCACCATTGACTATGGTCACTTGTGCAAGAATGTCTTCTATGGCAAGAGGAATTAAAGAATTAGAATGTGACAATCAAAAGAGCAAGTCAAACCCATGATCATAGTAGGGAGACTGCAATTGAGTTTGCTTGATTGATAGGTGAAAGATCTGAGTCAAGCAGGTTGCGGCAAGCATATGCTTAATTATGCATGGCCTTTCAGGGTAATGGACACTAAAGAGACTATGCTACTTAGCCTGGGGATTCGCCGCCCCCCTGGTGGTAGTTTTTCTGCTGCCATGAGATGTAAATTTCGCTACTCGTGCCAAACAGCAAAGGTCAAAAATACAGTTTTCAGGAAATCGCAGAAAATTGATTTGCATGAGAGTTTTAATTGCATTTTTTCAATACTCTTTTGTGTGTAGATGGTGTTCAGGATAATTATAGCATTACCACCATGGTCAAGCCCCTGAAAAGCAACATTATTGTCAAATAAAAAACAACATTTTTGAGATTCACCCTTTGGCTTCCTGAGGAGCGATTTTACTTGCTAATGTCTGCTAAAAATTCTCAAAATTTATAGAGACATCATCTGAACTAAAAATTTCAAATTTTGGGTCAAATTCCATTATTCTTATTGTTCTTTTGTTGAAGACAATTTGAAATGGTCGTTCATGTTCAAGGTGTCAAAGCCCATATTTTGCCTTCATATAGATCTGGTATAGAGCCCTTAGTTACAAACTGGTGCATTATGACGCACTCTGTGTGGCGTATATTTGAGCAAATAGGTATGTAATTTTTAATTTGCCCATGCAAAGTGCACATTCTTATTGGTTCAGAACAAAACCACTATTTACAAAGACAATAGGGTAATGACAAGGGCCAATGGGGTACTTTAGAAGAATTTATACCAAGGACTACATACCCTCCCTAGTTTCGTGGTTATGGCATGTGCTATTGCCGCAATATCAAGGAGAGAGGGAGAGGCGCGATGAAGCCCCAATCTTCATGCATCCTTAATGTGGTGTTTCACGCAGCGAAATCTTCGCGAATTTCCATATTATTCATTTTGGTTAATGAGGCAATAATGAGACTGGTCCAGTTTCTTAGAGACAAAAGAATCTCTCATCCTAAAATGGTATGTTAGTGTGCGTGTCAGTGTCAACATGGACTTCAAATGCAGAATACAGAATTCATGTAAAAGAACAAAAGCTGTTTTAGCTTTGGAATCTCTGTACCTATCTGGGGTAGATCCAAATCATCTGATCATCAATCAAATCACATTTCTTCAACTTGTTTTTCTGAATTGTGCAACAGATTGAAGTACTGCAATGCTCGAAAAAGCAACCCTATCAAGTGCCCACCTTATCAGTGAAATTCTTTTAATAGCCACCCTCCTTGCATAAGGACCCCCTTCAAATAAGCAAACATCCTTCAACCCCCAGAAACTGACGCTTATTCGAATTTTTCATAAGAGCAAAATCGAAAGGTAATTCAGCTAGAAAATATTGAATAAGGAACTCAGTTTTTTTAAATATTAAGATTCCTGCAATAAGTGCCCATCCTGGTTTTTTAAAATTATGTAGGCTTGTTCGAGGCATTACTGTGTTACGCTATAGTGAACCAATAGTGAGTCTTTATTCGTGAGTCTTATTCTGAATTGTTTTTTCTATGAAGTTTTCTCTGTGATCAATTTGTTTTGAAATTTTAGTGGCACTTGGGGTTTTATGCGGAAGAATATACACCTATCCGCCGTGGATTCGATTCATTCTATGGCTACTATACTGGAAATGCAGACTATTATCAACACACGACAGGGTCTAGAAATACTGCTACCTTGCTGGACTTGCATAATGACAATGAAGTGAGTTCACTCTTCCATTTTTGATACCGCTCCTAAGTGATGTTACATGCTTGTACATGCATCAGTACTTTCAAGGAGTAAATGGCAGGTGTTCAACCAATCCTAGGCCTCACAAAGTTTTTTCGAGTCGATGCGTGCTATTGCTTGACTCTGAAATTTACTGATTTTCAGACAACGTACCAAAGTCAAGAAGCAAGCCTGCAATTGCAACAACTTCTTTTACGGCGCAGTATAACTGTGTCACATGCTCTTGCACATTCCCGAAGTTCTTTGCTTGTGGGGCCATCGAATCCTTCTGTGCATGTTTTCCTTAAACGTTCTACCGTGAGAAAGCATGGTTTCACAGTATAGGCAAAAGAAAGGATTTCAGTCGCCTTTTCACTCAAATGGAATTATGTTTACTACCAGTAAGCAAAGGCCTTTTTTGAGATTAATATTTTCAGTTTAGTGTCTTCAATGGTTCAGTAGTTATGCGATTGCATGTAGTATTGAAAAAAGACGCAAACAAGAATAGCAGCAATGATTTCTCCTTTGTTTCCAATTGCACTGTAACCGAGAATGAAGGACAATTGTAGATAAAACTTCAATGATGACCAGCAAAGTGAATAAGGTGGTTGGGCAGGGAGAAAACTAATAAACTTGCGTTATTGTAGGATAAACCCCAGTGTTGTTTTGTAGTCGATTGCTAATGTGCCAATGGTGGTTTAATTTAGATAGGATTGATCGATTTCCATACTTCTGATGTCTGAGGCATACAATTTTCAGATGAAAACATACGTATGCAGATGCACCACCTTGCGTGCACCTCAATCTATTTCAGGGGTGTACTGAGGTGCTGGCACTATCCCATGCCTTACATTGAAAGCACTGAATTGCTTATCAAGAGTTAATTGGCTTATACTAGTGTTTTAGATGAGTTGTTCAAGGTGGATCCATCTTAACTGCAAGTTTAGGACAAGTAGCTTGTGAAAGTAATTTAAAAAAAAAACGTTCCCATGTTCTTATAATGAATCTATTTTTTAAATATTAGCACCCCTGCAATAGCTGGTCTCAGAAAACGAACATTGAAACAAAAGAGAAAGTAAATTTCTATTTACGCGACAGACCACCACGATCACCTGCTTTGGAATGTATTGCGAAGATTATCGTAGAAAAAGCAAATGAGAACCAATGCCAGTCTGATAAGCATCTGAAAAGATTTATCAATTTCGTTAATTGATCGCTCATTACCCTATTTAAGTATGCAGAGACTGAGTTAACTGAAGGTCAAAACAATTTGCGATGCAGAGTGTAGCTACGAAGTGATGGATATCTGATGCTAGCTGAGAAGATATCAGTGGTTTTAAAGATTAGTAAACCAAGAAAATTACTTTAATAGAGACTTTCTCGTGGCAGGCGATAAAGTATGAGTGCTGGGCGGTGCCGCACGGCGCAGCCCACCATTTCTAGAATCCTGATCTAAGTTTTGGCTGTGTTTGGTGGAGTATGTGATACGAGGGATATCTAGAACCACAAGACCTTCGTAGCCCTGGTGCCAAGCTTTGATGCAGATGACTGGTAGTTTTTCTTTCTGGTTCAATCCCAGGCCGACATTTTGTCTTTTTTCAGCCTATTTCTAAGCCGTTGGTACTCGATATACGATCATAATGCTGGAATACCACCATACATGGTATACTATGCAACAAAGTAATAGCGACATCATTCATATAATGATTACAGACTAATGAAAATGTGTACTGAATATTTCACTGCTGTTATTAACCAATAAACAAAACACAGAAAATGGAGCAATAGAGCTAGCAAAAGTTTTTCATTCGTCTTCAATCTTTATCGGAATTACTGCCAGCGTTCGATTTTGACGCAAGATAAGCTGAATACGATGCAAATGATCTTCAAGAGCTCATCCAACGAAAAGGAACCATATGCGTTTGATTTTTATGCAAGATAAGCTGAATGCATACAACTGATCTGCAAGAGATCATCCTGCAAAAAATAATGCGATACAGATTATGCGTAGTTCTTGTTTTGTGCTGTTGCCTGTCGCGTTGACCGGCCAGAAGCAGTCCTATGCCGGTCAAAGTACAAATCGTGCCGGTCATTGACCGATGACCAGTGGCTATTTCAAGCCCTGATCCATCTGGCATGAATGCATGTTCTCGGATAACTGCTCTGTGGGTTTTTTAATACACGATTTCACGGTCTCAGATAAGCTGCGTGAAATGCCACCTGTTGCCATGGAGATCAGTTCATTTCGAGCAA
>JAOBRC010739560.1:0-10276 GCA_027575255.1 Scolionema suvaense | reverse complement strand
TGAATCTTCAACTCAAAAAAGTTTGAAAGGTCAGTTGATTTTGCCAAGTCTAGATTTAGATGGTGTATTTTTTCAAAGGTCTTTTAGTCATGTTGCACATAGCGGAATGTGTGATATTTAATTGTGTTCGAAGGGCCATAGAAAGTTTACCAGAGAATGCAGGGGTGGATCCAGGGTGGGGAGGGAGGTCCGGATCTCCCCCTGTTCAGCAACCAGAAGCTGTTTCTACCCCTCCTTGAGAAGTAGCTCATTTGCAAACCCGTTTTTTTTTACCCGAATGTAACCCTGCACCCCTCTCTGAAAAAAGTCTTGGGTCTGCCCCTGGAATGTTTGAAATATTCTGTAATTGATCTGGGTATTTCTCAATATTTTCTGACACATTGCAGAATATGGGAGTGGCAATGATCATAGAAACCTTAGGTGGTAATAAGTATCATGTGACCTCTTAGAGAAGAAAACGTGTGTGCAAGTTGCCCCAGTTGAAGTGCATGACTGCCATGCTTTAATGGCTCCTGGTATGTATGCTTATGCTTATAAATCGCAACACAGTCATATTCACTCTGCACGAATCACATATCATCCCTGCTCACATCTTCACACACAGCGAAATCAATCGCCGTCTTTTATCAACCTATCCCATCATCCTTTGTAGGCCACGTTCGCAACAAGTCTGTCACACGTTTCCTCACTAGCACTGGTAAGTACTACTGTACGTAGGTAGATGTACCATGGTAAGTTTTGACTAGGTGAATTTAAGAGTGTCTTCAGCAGTAAATATTAAGTTGTAGTACCGTATTACGCCGTATGTTGATGCCTCCCACGTAAGGATACCTGGGCCTAAATCTGGGATCAAGGTGCATGTACCTATGACCCATCGACATGGCCATGAGTTGCAGCCCTCTTCAACACAATATAGGAACTTTACACGAATGAGCATTTTATCGTCTTCTTTAAAGCAATATACCGGTCTAAAATGATTTTTGGCGTGGTAATAGAGCCTTCAAAAACATGACGGTAGCTTTTTATTTCATGAAAAAAGCTGTTGTAGTTCCAGAGATATCTGCTTTCAAAGTTATGGACAATTTTTGGACGTGCTACCATTTTGCTTGTCAATGGTAATTGTGCATGACGCATGGTCAGACCAAGTGGACTTATCTAATCTTGCTGGTTAAATTGCTACTTATTGAACAGATGTGGGAATCTAAATTAAGCTTAATTTCAAAGAGGAGTATAATGTTACTTATAGCGTTAAAAGGAATTCTTCTAATGTTCAGTTACTAAGGAACACCATAGACCTTGGAAACGGTCCTGACGTCACTGATGAGCAAAATTGAGAATCATGAACACTGCAAAATATCAAACTTTTAAGTGACATTGCAGAAGAACCACTGAAGCTTTTTGGCTGAAATAAAAACCAGTGTTCCTGGTTTTTCAAAATCTACCACCAGATGGAGTATGGTTTTGGAGCGGTATATTGCTTTAAGTTTTTTTATTTTCTCAGGAATAAATTTTGGCCCTTTTACCTTTGAAGTACATGGTACTTCAATGCCATTCTTCGTTTGATTTCCCATTGTGCTGTAATTTTGCGAGATCTTGTTGCTCCAGCCAGAGTCACCGTAGTACAATACTTGGAAAGATCTTTCTTATCTGTGTCATATCTATGCACTTTTTCATATTGTTTGCTCTAATCTTGAGTATTCAAAATTGGCCGATGAATAAAGGCACATGCGCTTTTATCCGTGGATTTTCCAGTTTTTAATTGGCCTTGTTATAGATGTTCCACCTATGTAGGGTAATATCCTAAATTGTCCAAAATCGCTGTGTTTTTGGAGGTTTCATTTGTTGACAGTCGTATGAAGCAGAAAATTGAAGCACATCTTGGTTAGGTGACAGTAAGAGTCAGTTTTAGGTTATACAAAGATAAAATATTGAGTGAGTGCCAGGAAGTACTGCTTAAGTTTCTCTTTCAGTTTTCGTATTGTAAAGTAGTTTGTTATTGTTTAGTGCTTGTACCACCTGCTAAGCAATTGCACCATTATCTTACTTTAACCCTGTTGTGCCTGCCCCATCACACATTTCAGAACACTACTGCTGAACCACTAAAGCAGAAGGTACGAAGCTATGGGAGTTTTTATGGAATTTATCCGGTCGTTTTGGTGCATATAAAAAGTTCTTGTGTGCCACCTGTTGGCCATGACAGGTTTTTCTTTGACGGGATTGGGTCAAAATTTGGTGTGATGTCATCGGATGGGCTATTTATTCCCTGAAACAGAGATTTAGTAGCATAATGGTTGACCAATTGCTTTACGGAAGGTTCTCTATCTATTCCAGGTATCGGTGACCTTTCCTGACATCGTAAGAAGGACTCTTTCATGAGACACTAAAACTATGAATTTTGTTTTTGGTGGTAACGAATGATGACGTCATCATTGCCACCTGCTGTTGTGGGGGCCAAAACGTAACTCCATTTTTATTCCTTACATCTAGGCCTTTTGTCATGTAAGGTTTTTCCAAACCAAAATTATTGAGGCCCCCCCCCCCCAGTCCTGAGGAGCCCCCTAAAAGCACAGTGCAAATAGAGTTACATGTGAACTGTCAAATGAGCTAAGTGAAGGACCTGGCAAGCTTCTACATAGATTTCCTATTGGCCTTTTCTTAGTCTGGGTGTAGCTTTACCTCCCACATCCTTTCTTTGATTGAAGTTGATAACATTTAGCCACCATGTGCTCCATTTTCAAAGCATTGGAATTAGGGGGGATGTTTTCGGTGAAATGAACTTCATCTAATAGTTGATTAATTTCTCGTGTTAGATGAAACAGACAAACTGCTTACCAGTACTGATGGTACGTATGTTGTTCTTTCTTCTCAGTTTGTTTACTATATTTCCTGCTTTACACCACGCAGAGATTTTAGAAAGTGAAAAGCTCTGAACCTTTACCCATCTTTTGGTCCCTTCATTCTCAAAGTTAAAATGTCTTCAGCAGAATGAGATTTTTGATTCCATTGAGCAATAGTTGCTTCAGCAGCTTGAGTTTCTTAATTTCATTTCACAATAGTTGCACAATCAGCAAGTAGCGGAAATCTGTTCATGGGTTGTCATTTTTTTTCAGATTTTTCCCCTATTAGCTCTCATAGCCATCTATTTGGTTTTGTTTGGCTATCTATGTTGGTATCTCATTACCATGATGAGCAATTTTTACCATCATAGCTATATAATTGTCATGCATGAAGATTTCCTCCTCTCTGTTTGCAGCTGTTTCTATAACAAGCAGTAAAAAAGGAGAACGAAGCGAGAAGATGAAAAAGATCATTTCACAATTTCTACCAAGTTCCAATTTTCAAGCTATTCCCAGACCCTTGTAAGTCTTGTTGTACCTCTACCAAGTTTCAACTTTTAAGCTGTTTCCAGCCGTACCCTGTTTCATTTACATGCCTATAGGTTGTACAAATCATGCATTTCTGATTGTTGCATGGCGTTATTTTACGTAACACTCAACTTCGCCTTAACAGACTGCACCGGGCAAAGTGTTTGTTTTTAATGTTTTAAGTAATGTTTTCCTGGTAAAACAGTAATCATGTATTTAGGTTAAGTTTACTATGTATGCGAAACTGACTATGCGTTCTATGTAACTAAAAGTGTGCATTCTGTGAATCCAAGGTGATGTGTTGTACATAGAACAGATATGGAAACAATGGAAACATGGAAACAATAATCACGAGACCTGCTTGTGATAAAATATTCTCAGATTCTACTAGCTGTCTTTGCGGGGACGTGACAGTTTAAATTTAGCAGCTTAAAACTTGCGGCTCTGTATTTGACTTTACTATGTTAATCTGCTTTAGAAACACTGCCAAATGGTGCTTAGGGTGATTGCAGTCTGAGGGGGAGCAGGGAACTGGATTAAAAGTTTATTTTGCAGCAAAAGGTATTAAAAGAGAAGTTAATCTATCAAATGTATGCCAGAGTAATGCTTTCCGAGGAGTTGCAGTTAAGAAATCGGGTTTTATTTTTGCATTGCTCCTATGAAATGGGTCACATTTCATGTGTTGTCTCATCTATTTCAGCCCATCACATGAGCATTTCATGACTCAGCAGAGAGATGGTTTGTTGATCATTGTTAGTGAGCGGGAACCCACTTCACTCATCGCATTCTGCCTCAGGTAGGTGATCTGTAGTCTCTTTCATTACGCATTAGATTGATACTATCTTAAGAGTTATTTGTAAGACGGGAACGCCGCTGATTCAAAAACGTGATGTGATTTTTGTCTCTGCTCTTTTGAAATCTCTACTGTGGATGAAATTTCCTATTGCTACCTATTCAGATATGATATTGTGCAGTCATAAATTTCCTTGTTCTTAAAATGGTCCCTCTCAGATGATTGTCAAATACTCAGTGACTGGTACCTTAGTGGCGTTTCATTTGGGTTCCTTTACTTCCGCCTTCTTCTTTTAAGTTCTCCAGCATATCTTGAGCAGCTACAAAGAATTCAAGATTACATGTCTGGCAAGCCAGTCGCCCCTGCATCCAGTCTTGCTGTACCTGGCAGTCAGCCGACGACACCCAGTCCCACTAGAAAAACAGGAACAGCTGTGCTTCCTGATGCTACAGTGCAGCCTGCTACTGTACCGAAGATTCCTCATAATCATTCGTGAGTTGTAACATAATAATTTTTAGTTCATGCGTGTCTCCTCGATCTGTGTTGTATGAATGGTTTTAACAGACTAATACGCCTATAATAATTATCATGAGGTCAATCTCTGTTCACTTCTTGAAACTAATTATATGTGAAGACTCAATATTTCATCAACCAAGTACTCTGGAGTACCCTGGGTTGCTTTTTGTTTATTTGCGAAAAAAAATTCTAAACCCTTTCCTTCAAACACTCCCCTACATCTTCTCATTTCACGAAAACGGAACTTATTCTGTATATAGTTGCTTAAGAAGGTTATGAAGATGTTGAGCTTTCTACCATGCATGCTGTGAGGAGATCGTCTGGTTTATAGCTGCATGCTTCCTGGGCTTGCGTGTATAATCGCTAAAATGCTATGCGGAGAGGCTTATGGTAATCCGCGGAAACAGAAACGAAAACGGAAACTGACCACGTGGCCAGTTCATTTATTCATGCTTCCTGCACCAGGGGGTAACGTAACTTTTCATAATAAATTGCATTCGAATCACTACAGTTACCTCTTATATTCAGTGAAACTCTTCTCGCTGTATTCTTCGTTTTTGTACAACAGATTAGTTTGAATCAGTATCATACCAGTAATATTGCTTTGAGGTGCAGAGAGTTTTTCTACAACAAGAGCAGGCAACTAACTTTGTGCTCAGTGAAGCCACGCATATTTTTGAACGACCCACATGGGCAAGCAGCATTTTAAGACAGGGAATATTGTAGATTTTGCAGAAAGTGCATACGTACCTTTAGTTGACTGGTACGAATGATTCTCTAATCGCAAGTAGCTACGAAGTACAGTCACCCTGAGCACTGAGCGCTGCAGCTAGTATTAACCAACTGTCACTAGCACTACCCCCGTTTTCATGTCGCAGAGCGCATAGGAATAAGACACGAATAGCAGCACATGTTTGAAGCAAAATTCTCAATGGTGGTAAACTGCTCCCTGGTAAACTGCAAATCATATTTTACTTTGCATTTGCTTCCTGGCAGTGGAAAAATGTTATTCTGACAATTTGCTCCAACAATTTATAGTTTCTGTTTTCGTTTCTGTTTCCATGGATTACCATAAGCTATGCGAAGAACATCTTGTTTTGTTGGTGTCTTGCATACTACACTTATGTACATATATACCATGTATGCTGTTTGGAGAAGCTTTCTAGCTTACATTGTTTGCATGCGTACTTTTATATGCCGTATAGAGAATGTCTGTTTTATCGCTGTCTAGCATGCTGCATTTACATGCATATCATACATGATCTGTGGAGAACATCTGCTTCATAGCTGTCTAGCTTACTGCATTTATATGTTTTGCTGGTTATTGAGCTATTATGTGTAAAGCACTGATATTTATTGCTCTGTCCTCACCACATTATGAATTAATCCGATTGCCTCTGATTTCTTATCATCTAGGGACTTGGGTAGCGTTGTTCTTCGACAGAAGTTGCAGAAGTCACCACGCCCTCGTTCCTGGGCAGGATCTACAGCTACAACATCATTAGTTGAAGTAGATAACCTGATCATTGAGGGTAGGCGATATATATCCTATTTCGCTCTTATGGAACACCAACCTTTATTATTCGGTTCCTGGAAAGATCTGTATCCCTTAACTGCCCCAGCATTACAACGCAACTGTAGGCCTGCTAGTTAAACCTACTCTCGTTTTGGTATTGTGCTATCATTTGTACTCAGTACTGCTGATCTTAATTTTTTGTTCCTTGCAGGTGAAAGTCCACTACCTGTTGCAACAAATCCTGCCACAACATCTCCTGCAATGCCTCATGGGTACAGTGGCAGTCCTGCAACCACCCATCCGCTACTCAACACTGGTGAGCACAGTCCCTTACCAGGATCTAAAGTACCATCCACATGTGAAGAGGAAGCTGTGGACTCATCAGATGACTTGTTGGATGAATTAGATGGAAGCAAGGCGACTCATCAAGGCAAGTCTCAATCATGTATCATGTGGGACCATTTGTGCCATATATATAGTGATATGTGCAATAATTACTAGCGATTGTTGGTGTTTCATTAAAGTCATGTCTCTGGTATGCATAGTGGAAGCTTTTCTTACCCAACAATTACGGGCCCGCTCCGGCACTCATTCCTCCACTCCCTCTTTCGTCTAAGACTTGTTTATGAGTGGACAGTAAATGTTGATTTTTTCTTATGGAAGGAGGGGTGCATTTTTTGTTGGTGGATTCATTGTTCAGTATATTTGGTGTACCTGTACATTGAAAACCTTGTGGTTTCGTATTCCTTAAGATGTTGTAGTTTTACGTTTGTTTGTTTTCCAGCAGACGATAAAAAGAAACCTGACAAGTTGGTGATTGACTATCACATCAAACTACGTAAGTTGAATTTGTTCATTCAAATTCAAAGTCTTGTTTCTTGCTCATAAGGATTTGCTTGTTCTTTTTTGCTGTTCAAGACTTTTCTTTTCCCAATGTTTTTACATGTTCAAGCGAAAGATTCTGTAATGTATTCCCCATTTTTTCAAGCATAAGGATCTGTCATCAAATTACTTCTCTCATACGTCATTTTGTCAGCAGTTAGTTGTGCACCGTAGTTTAACAAATTTCCATAGGTTGCCATATGTGCTTGAGCGTCCACGTTTTTGTGGAACGAAACCTGTTTATAAGAAACCGACTGGTACAGATGTTAGAAAATTTGAAATTTAAGAAACTTTACTACTGAACAAAAAAGCCAGAAAACTCGAGTCAGTAGACCTATTCGCAAATCGTCGTCATGCAATGCATTGTGGGATGGCCAGGGGGCACATCAACAATCAATGTCACAGTGATAACAGCAATGAACTTGCATATGTATCAATATTGCAGTCAACGGATAATTAAGTCAGTGTTTTGATTTGATAATCTCCATGGGGGATGTCAGCCGCCATTAGAGAGATGTTTGCCCCCTGCCCATCCCACAATGCATTGTATGATGAGGGTTTGTTTAAAGTTCTATTCAACTCTAGATGAAATTTTGGTTCGAGTCGGATTTACTGCATGGAATAAAAATTCCTCACGGAAAATTCAGTAGTGAGTTTTTGATGGCCCCATCTGTCGTTTCCTGATTTTCCTCGGTTCTGCTTTTTACCACAACTTTGGTTGAGCTGACTTCTACTGGGAATTGGAGCTACATTTCTCATATGTGCCGGGATACTTTTGTTCAGTGTAGCCACTCAATCTGGAAAACGTAGGAAACCTGGAATATCTGGAAAATGTATATATTTTGCCTTTGCTCATAAAACAGTCACTTGCACGATCACCTTTTTGCCACTAGTTAATGCATGCATTGTAAACCCAGTGTTGAGTAACTTTGATAGTGTTGTTGTGAAGGGGCTAGTAGGTGAAGTTAGGTTGTAAGGACCGCTGCGAGTAGAATGCAATTTTTACAAATTTCCAATTCGGTCTTGTCTGTATTGCCCACTTGTTACATGTATGAGCTGCTGTTGACCTGTTATTGTGTATGAGGCATTTTAATGAAGGACTCGCTATTTAACTGTGTTATACTTTACCACTGGTCTTTGACTTCTAATATCAGTTATACATCTACTTTCTTGAGTATTGTGTACAGGGTACATATACCCTGCTTAATTTATTTATTGCTTTTTCTAGAGTTTCAAAGCACATCTGCAAGTTTTGTATGCAGTGTGTATTTTGCGGAACAGTTTCGACAATTGAGGGAACTAATCTTTCCTGAGGGTGAGGAAAGGTACGATACACAACTCTGTTCTGTACGATACACGACTCTTTTCTTAAAGAAAGGCTGTATGCTGTATTAAAACTACGGCGCGTTATATGAGAAAGTTCAGAAGTCATTTCAGTACTGGCAGATTTTAACCCTCTGCCCCAATATGTATGCAGGATACATCTTCATATGATAGTAAAAATTAGCAAATTTGTTAAACCAATAGCAATGTATGGTGTTCTAATGAAAAGTCAAGGTTTTTGCTTATTCACATATCTTTCAACCTATAACCTGAATATTTTTCAACCTATTCAACATCAGGTAGATACCGCTTCATCGCAAATGTTTACTTTGTTAACATTGGTGTGTAAAGCAACTTAATACTAATTGTTTGGTGTAAAAATTAAGCAACTTAAATTTTGGCCAAAATCCCAATGTTTCTTACAAAGAAAACCATGCTAATGTCCTATCATGTCTGTATCGATGTTTTTTTATAATGTGCCCAAGATGTGTAACAAGTGCTACATCACCCGGAAAGATATTCCTTCTACTAAACTTTTGGCTAGTCACTCTTATGACTTCTTAAAATGTGCAGCAATTTGAGTTATGACTGGTGGTTATAGTAGAAGAATCATGCTTTCATTTTTCATCTATGCCCTTCTATTTCAGATACATCCAATCTCTATCAAGATGCATGTTTTGGAAGAATCATGCTTTTATTTATCATCTATGCCCTTCTATTTCAGATACATCCAATCCCTATCAAGATGCATGTTTTGGAAAGCAACAGGTGGAAAATCCGGTTCATCATTCTCAAAATCATTAGGTAATCATTGTTTGTATAACTTTCACCAACAGGAATGTTTTGCAAGCCGTTTTCTTTTGTCAAGGCATTGTACTGTTCACTCTATTGATCAGATGCTGTAGAAGTACGATAGAACAAATTTTTGGAATGGCTGATTTTATCTACTTATACTGTTCACGGAAGATGTTATGAAAGTGTTAGATTTTTTAAATATTTTCATAGGGCTGAATAGCTTATTTCGGAATATTGTCGCGAGTTTGGGATATCATTTCAGGGTAGGTACAAAATTAAATTAAAAAATAAAAACAAATTTGTGCGATTACATATTATGTGAAGCACCATTTTTTTATTTTATTTCTTACATGGTCGACATCTATTTTCTGACAGGTTCATCTATGCCAATCGCAAGAATTAACTTTGCATTGTGGACTCAAGTGGAAAAATAAGTTCTGAAATAATTATTATACCACATCAATTTGATACCTGAAGGTAGTCACATATAGGGATCACTTAGTTGTGCACAAAGAACTTTTTCTGGTTCTTGGAGAAAATGTACATATTGCAAGTGCGGCCTGTTTCTTATCTGTAGGTAGCCCTGTATTCTCCAGTCATTCACTGAAACAATGGACACGAACTCCACGACATGAAACTTCATTCTCATCTTAGCTCTCTAATTTACTAAAATTCCTTTTTTTAGATGAAGTTGGCTGCACTTTCTTTCTTTTTGGATTTAGAAGAGTCCTATAAAATGAGGTCGGTCTATCCTTCCGTCCGTCCGTCACCAACGCATTTTCCCAGATAACTGCTTTTTTAAGAATATCTCAAAATCTGTTCATTACTTTTTTGTATTTTTTGGTGTGAAACTACAGGCCAATAGTAGTGATGCTGTGAACCATGTGTGATATCTGGGAAACTCTCGTTCGGCTTGCAGGTGGCAATCTATACGCATCCAAAAAAGGCATTTTCATGGTTTTTGGACTCCCGCTTTAGCGGAAGAGTCCTATAAAATGAGGCCTGTCCATCCGTCCGTCCTTCCGTCCGTCACCAACGCATTTTCCCGGATAACCGCTCAATGAATTTTTCTGAAATTTGGTGTGA
>JAOBRC010739449.1:0-10277 GCA_027575255.1 Scolionema suvaense | reverse complement strand
CGTGATATAGTCATCAACATATCAGGGTCAAACCAACCTTGATATCATGAAAAGAGATCACCGTGTGAAGCCAGCCAGTATTAAGTGATTCCTGTGGCTTAATTAAAACCTCATTACCCCCTAATTTTGTCGAAGTGCGGCTTAAGTAAAGTGCGGCTTAATTTAATGTGGCGACATTAGGTACGCGGCTTAATTTGGCGTAATAAGGTAACAGATTTCTTTTGAGAATACTGAACGAAGTTTTTTATGCACTCGCTGAAATTGTATGCCCAAGACGGAAAGTTCGATAGGATTATTTTAGCTTTATGATCAAAATTTCGTTTTAGAGAAAAGTTGCACAATTGCTAAATCGTGAAAGTTTTCCGATGAGAATTTCACTTTTACTATCGATCGCGAAAAATTCACACGACGATTTAGTTCTTGATCTGCCAAAGTTAATCCCTAAAACTTAGTGTTTTCGTCAGTAATTTTGTGCTGTCATAGACTTCCCTTCTAACTCCAGCACATTCATCACGCAGCAGTCTGACTGTATGGGTAAAGGAAGACTCAATAATTTTGTGAACTTTTTATGAGTTGAAAGCGACTTTTTCTAGTCTAGTGCTACCTACTTTTATGCCATGACGTTTCAGGAATTTCTAAAAGAAATCGCGAAATTTGTTCTTTTCTCAGATATTGCTAGCGTTTGGGTGTGGAGCAAGATTTTCGTGATCTTTCCACCGTATTTGAAAGATAATGGTGCGCACGAGAAGAATGTTAAATGCACTTCAAACTATAAGAACTTCAAAATTTTTCCATCGCCTTTTCTTGTTTACCTTTTTACTTGAAATCTAAGAAAAAAATAGCTCAGTACTACGGCTTGCTGTCTGATATGAAGCGGCCAGAACACAGCAGGGTAAATGTATCATAGAGAGTGAGAGCGACAGGAATACATAACAACTTTGATTCGAGTAAGCCTGTCTTTAAAGACAGTTTTACAGTGATTTTTCGCCATATTTTCATTGACCATTACTCATTCTGTTTTTGGAATGTATTTATTTGAAATTCGTGAATGCTTTGTTCGTTTCTTTATTCTAGTGTTATCCGTCGGTTTTGAGAAGAAAAGATAACCAAGAATCTTCCGAGTTCAAATCGTTTTTTACGGAATACACAACCGCATCTTGCATAAGTGGAATACACTACCACATAATAATGAATCTAACCGTGGAATACACTACCACTAACAACGTCTGCTCCCTATACTGTTTCGGAGCTTCTCCCTCTTCATACACGTGAACATACCGTTCTCAAACGAATACCTGCTATCACGTGATGCGTATCGACCAATGAGACTCGGTTATTCTAAACACGTGTAACACAGGCGTACAAGATAATATCACAACACTATAGCGTCGACAAGTTTATTTGCTTTTACAGTGTTTTGTACTGCTTCATAGTCAAATGTATCTCCTTTTGGTTCATTCTGGACTAGTTTATCGATGTCTTCTTGTCGGTAGTCTATCATTTTCTGGAGGCAGTCGAAAAATGAAAGTTTTTCTGCTTCAATCTCTGACTCTGTCTTGGGGCTGGTTTCGTCCTCTTTTTCGTATTCATCCTCATCTTCTTCTTCCTGTTCCATTCGTTCTTCTTCAGCTGGTTCGTAAGTCGGTGAGGGTTGCTCACTTCGGTTGTCTTGATCTGTATCGTCGGATACTTCCAGGTCTTGGTCCAGAGTTGCATCGATGGTGATTCTGTGTTGTTGCGTTTCCATGGGTTGTGTGCATTTGTTCGTGTGGTGGCCAAGTTGCTTACATTTTCTACACGGTACATACTTTTCCTGTCCATCATATCTCGTAGTTAAGTAGTAATCAAGCTCTGGAATGATGAACGTTTCCGGGATTAGTATATCTTGTCGAAGGTTAGACATTTCCACTACTCTTATATGTGAAAAAGCCATTGTGTGTGATCCGTCTTGGTTCTCGTGTTGTCGGGGGATAGTTCTAATCGTTCCTACTTTGCCGTATGGTCGTAGGATCTCCGACAAAAAATCATTTGGCATGGCAGGATTACAATTCAGGACTATCTCAGGATATTTGGCCTGTCTAATAGGAAAAAATACCGTTCATTGTCATTTGGAAATGATATTGGAGTCTTCAGGGCAATGTCTCGGTCTGTAGCTGAATTAAAGCTGGCGACGAAAACCTTTCTTCTTTGGTGGTAATACAGGTGGGTGATACGTTGATTGTGCATTAAACCGGCGCTAAGCATTGCAGTATACACATCTGCTACTCGATAGCTTGGTCGAGCTTGGTGGGTCGAGAGGTTGGCTACAAAGGTTTTGGCAGCTTGTCGTTCGATGGCGGCTTTCATGGAAGGTGTTAATCTGATGTGGGATACCATTTTTGGTGGAGTATTATGGCCGGCTTTTTTGGGGGACGAGTTTAAAACATTTGAGTATGTTGGCTTCTTTTCTACTTGTGGGAGATTCATAAATCGTATTGGGTTGGTGTTGTTGGTCTGACATTGCGGTGGAATATCGGGCAGTTGTTGTTGTGGGTTTTCCGTGGTTTCGTTGTTAATTTCCGGTCGGTCATCGTTGCTGAGTGTTGATCTGGATCGTGTATTGTCATTTGCTGACGGGATAAAGACATCGTCCTCCTGTCTTTTGCCTCTACGACTAGACGCTTGGGCCGTGACATCGCGGCTGATATGCTGGCTTAGAACGGCTGCCAGTTGCCGTATAGACTGTGTGGTGAGCGGTCAGAATTGTAAGTCCAACCAGCGCTTCGACAAAATCAGGTTTTTAAGACAAGACCGGTAAATTTCGACGTAAACTGTGTATAAATTGGATGGTTGAACGACGTAAACTTGATGTATGTGTTTGAGTAATATGTACAGAAGGTTGAGTAGAAATATATACAGGAAAGTTGAGGAAAAAATATATACAAAATAGCTGCTCGATGAGTGGATGTATTACGGATCTGTTTAACGTCAGAACCACAAAATACTGTTCCACTACGAAATTCTCCTGATATCAAGATATTGATCCAATACTGAAAGGAGTACAAGTAATCCAAGATAGTAAACCAGCTTCGGTACTTAAGAAATCAAGCCACAAATCACGAACTCGATGTCAAAAGATTCCCCTCCGGGGTTTTACTTAACTCAGATTCAACTTCTGCGCAGTCGCGAATAACTTAGCCAAAAAGCCGAGAAGCGATTGATAAAAGATTATACACTTGCAGGGGCCGAGCCTACTAGGCCCCCTCAGCCTGTTTAATGTCCAAAAAGTCCAACCTTTGTAGGGTTAATGTTCTCATCGTTGCAAATACTATAGTCACGATGCACATTATTTTGCGACATGAATCTGAGTGACAATGTCTGACCTATGTTCAGTTACTGGATGGAATGTTAATGATGATCATTTCATTTTACTACTCAAGCAGTCACTGTGCTGAAATCGTCGTTGAGTACCATTACTTTCAATGCCCTCAAATCTCAGAACACAAAATTGTCTCATATTCAGCGGAGAATGTAGTCGTAGTATGATAAAAATTTATGATTAGGCAGAAATTCAAGAATTTATCGACCTGGGAGTCATTAGTTCTGAGTTATAAAACTTACGCTAACGCAATGGCAGCAAGGTGCGAGGTTGTTCACAGTCACTGTGCAAGTCGACGAGGTAAGACGACGTATAATTTTGTTGATCCGTGCACTCCAGGAATAGATAGCTTAAAATGTAAATACCTTAAAACTTTTGCCGACACTTATCTTTACCTGAGCTTTATGGCGATCCATCATATATTTGCTCGAGCTGAGTTTCAACAAAGATCCTTAAGACACAAGGAATGCTGTGAGAACTTATCTGCGATTGTCATAGTATTGAAGCTCTGACACCCACCAGTAAAACTTATTCTTTCGGCACGCATTCTGCTTCTGATGCTATGCTCTTCTTAGTGAACAGTTATAGCAACAATATGCTTTGAATAATACGGATTTCAAAGTCGAATGACGCATGATCTTTATCGGGATGCACGAAGTTTCAAATTTTACCACGCTGTTTTATGACGCTTTCGTTCGGTTTTTTGCTGCTTAAAATTATATTATTGCTGCCTGGTAATGTGCTTGGTTTCTTAAGACTGGAAGTACGTGAGCACAAATTTAGCAAATAGCCATGAACTAGTTTTGTTCATAAAATGTAGTCACAATTTCATTCGACGCGCAAGTTTCTAATATACAGGGACGGCGCCACGAATTTGAAACTGGAGGGTTAAAACCAAAAATTTAAAAATCTTGTGAAAAATATATAACTCAACAAAGGGGGGGGAGGGGTGGGGGTGACACGGCCCTCCCGGCCACCCAGTGGCGCCGTGCATGATATAACATGGCAATCTTTGTCAACTTCTTAATTTGAGCTTTTCTGCACATGTTTTATGTTTTGAGCTTCTATATTTTACAATAACACACTGAACTACTTCGCACCAGCAGAATTATGGAGGCTTGAGTCCAGTTCTCTAGTTCTAAAGGTAAACAGGAAGTCTTTTTTATTTTTATAAAAATGCTACGCATCTTTGTTCTTTTAGCGATTTTGTCTGAAAGATCTGAGGTTCAAAATGAAGTCCTTCATTGCCATCCTGCTGCTGGTGCTGCTTGCCGTGAGTCAAGGTGAGAAACCAGTTGCATACTATCTTTGCGAACCTGAGTCACAAATGAGTGGGACTCTGTGGAAAACCTAACCACGTTCTGTACGGCGTCATTTTTCCCTTTGTACGTAAGGGAAGGGGGTGGGGGTGGAGGAAGGCGTTTGAGTCTGCCACCATGTGGTATTTCCGTAATTAGTTAAGAAAGACCAACATGTAATTAACTATTCATAATTTATACTTCCTAATTATTTATTGTCATCATAACAATTTCTACCAAGTTTTTTAACAAGTTTGCAAGATTGATTGCTTTTATGTTATTAATGCATGTGCTACATTCAAATGGCTCCAAACCGACTAAAAATAAGTCAAATCCCAAAATTTTTTCTTTGCAGCTAGTTTATTGAGTTATTTTGAAAATCAGTGGCATAGAGGACGGGAATCAACCTTCTTCCCAAACGAACAAAGTAAAAATACTTAAAAATCGCGAAAAACGGTTCAGCCTCAGCTGAGTCGGAACTGTTGTGGCTCACTGAACTGGTTTCAGCCATTGTGCATGTCTTATCCATTTATATCTTTGATCAGACCACCTCCACATTCTGTAAAAGGGGAGTATATATTTACCCCCATGTTTTTAACACGGCGTAGAAACTTAAAACATGCTATAGAGTATGCTATTTTTAAAATGTTAGTGCAGTCTTCATCAAAAAAACGCTAAAATCTGTGGCACTGATAGGAGGGAAAGTCGCTTGACCCACTCATTTCGCTCAGATCAATGAGTAGAAAGTGCAAAAAAGTACTATTCAAGCATAATGCTTCTCATCGAGTAAATTATGGAAAAATCGCATCACGTCGCAATGCTCGATTGTCATTAAAATTACGGAGAATATTCCTGTTACCAGGGAAGTTCCTTGCTTTTACCAATAATTAACAAGTTTTATAAAGTTGCATAATTGCTCTTCGTAACAAACAGTTTTTCAAATTCACACTTTCTGAAAGAGCTCATTGAAAGTTTATCGTCTAGCCCAAAATCGTTAAACAGTTGAACAGAGGTGAAAAATGAGCCAAAAAAAACCAAAATTGACAGAAAATGACATTTACCCTTGTCAGAAAATGGTCACGTGACACCCCCTTTTATAGGTGTAACAACGCAAATTGCCCCAAAAGATACGCAAGTAAATTCTGTCTAGACTTGATAAAATTTGCGGCAACAGCTTTAGACATTATTTTTTTGTGAATAGGGCTAAGTACCACGTTCGCGAGCAGCACAAATCTAAAATTGCCAAAGTAACCATATTCGGTCTTGTAAAATTGGTTTTCTGAAACATGCATGCTGCTCATAAATTTTTTAAAGTTCCTGAAGTTGTTGGCACTTCTTTTGAACGACAAATATCCAAAATTCTCGGTCCCAGTTTTTATCTTGTCCATTTGAAGCCTTTCTGAAAATGTCTTAAGAAGTCAATTGATATGTGCTCATTGATGTTGCATAAGTCTTCACGTAGCATCGCACAACACTATGTAGTAAATCCTGCTTTTTGTTGGATCAGAGGAAAACGTGGACATTTTTGGACAACGAGTACAGGTAACTCCATGTGTTTACAAACAGATCTTGAACATATCAACTGTCAGCAAAAAGATGCTTCGGTTGTTATTTTCTTTCGAGGTACAATCTCGGACAAAAACAGGTAGACAGGTGAAACCATTCTGGCCTGCATCCTGCCAGTTTTCACAGTCTGCTCTGCTACATCGACCTAACTGTTTACTTGGTCTTCTTGTCGTTCTCCTCCCAGTTCCCCGCGCCCTTGCAAGCAGTGTTGTTGGAAGTACTACAGTGTTGCGGTTCAGTCTGCATCAACACTGCTTGCATGGGGCAGGGTGCCAGCGGGCAGTCCAATATGAATTAGGAGCTTTGAGACAGACAAAAAACCAAAAATTCAAGTTCATTAAATGCACACGGTTTTCATTAAGTGACTAAGGATATCCTGTGCCAAATATCCATCAGCTGCTTATAGCTATAAACTTGAATTAAACTGGAAAGCTCATGAAAGCCTGCAAATAGCAGTTGTCTACTTTTATTTTGTCCGAGATTGTAGCATTTATCACTCGACGTTAAATGACACAAGAGATTCGACATCTGAAATAATATCGGATTTTGTTGCACTTGTCTAAATATTTCATAAAATAGCAAAACTCTCAGACTTGAAATGCTCATCGAACTCAAGCTGATGTCAGATGAATCTTTATCTGGAATCAATTCCTGTTCTTCTACTCCCAGAGGTTGCCTTCTTCTGCTTTTGACCCGCGAACATTGGAAGCACCGAAATTTTTCGGAACTTGTCTTCAAAGGAAAGAAGCAAGAACATGAGATCACACCTTACAATCCCAATTTTTTGGTATCATGGGGATCGTCCATTAACATGGTCGTCTTTTGATCGGAACATTTTATGTTTGAACTTCGTCGTGCAAATTATCAAGAAAAGTATTCCAAAATGCTGGTTGGTTGTGTTACCCTTGATCGAGGGTGTGTCAATTTACTATAGATCACTATTGTCTTTTCAGCTCACGACGAGGTGTCAGTAGACGATATGGAGATTGAGGACGACATACCCGGTGAACGTGACGAAATATTGGAGAACGAAGGTGGCATCGACAGCGATGACGACAATGAGACGGATGATGACAGTTTAACAGGTATGATCTTCCAGGATAGATGTTTGACCACTGCTTGCACGCTTATTTTTGGAAAGGTCTCAGAAGTCATAGTGCGCTGTTGCCCATCTCATGTTCATGCAGTGCAGAGCAAAAATGACCTAACATTTTTTGCGCGCTGCGATCATGTTTTTATCAGAACGGGAAAATATCGTGACGCTATCGAAACGAGACGGGAACCCAACTGCGAGTCTCAGCTGATGCTATTTGAATATAAGTGCTCAAATTTAGATACCAACCACTCAATAACAATAGTTTGCACGATTGTGGGGAAGATTGGTTCTGCATCATTCATGAATTGAAGACTGAGCCTTCTTCAGAATTTATCAGCAGGGAATATTTCAGTCTCATTTTCAGTCATGCACTAAAAAAGTTGAGGCTTCGCCTAAAAATAGATTTTTTTTCGAAAAGAGTGCTCTCTGTTGCAGTATTGGCATATTTATTCTAGAAAATTCAATGCGTCTTGACAAAATGTATCTCTTGTTAAGATTCGATCCCCAATTTAGTGCATCCACTATTCCTAATGAATAATATATTTTTCAATTTATGAGCGCCAGAGAAGTCACGAAAGCCAGGTGAGAAGAAAGCTGAGCTTTTGAAAGAAGCCCACAAAGACCTTCCTGATTGGAAATTGTAATAGTGTACTGTACTCCTTACTCTTCTCTCAAGATACGCAATAGGATCGCAACTGGCTATTTTCTGCTCGAGTCTCGTTTCTATAGCAACCACGTATGTTAGACCAATCTGCACTGTACTGTATATCGAATTTGCGTGTTTTTAGGTGGCCTGATTGTATTCTCAAGTTGTGGTGTTGTGTGACAGCTCCAATCTGGACACCGATCTAAAGAAAACGAGTTTTTACTTTATAATGCTTTTGATCGTTTTTGAACATAATTCTTTGCATGGACCAAAGAATACGGACTCTGGGTTGTGCCACTCATTCACTCAATTTACTTGCATTTTAGCCGAGCACTGCCAGTGTCATTGTCATAAGGACATTTGGTATGACGCTTTCCTTTTATGCTCAAATGACAAACTGTGACACTATGTTTCTGCGCTCTGCGTAGTCCTCCTTCTTGTTCAAACTTGCTTATTCTTTTTAGAAACTGACGAAAAGGACTTCAATTCAAATGCTGATGAACAGAGTAAGTTTTAAAACGTGCCCGTCAACCACTTATTTCCTTTCTCATTTCTCCCGAGAGTCAACTGTGCCATGCCATTGAATGGTTGTTTTTGGTGTTGGCTGCATTTAGGAGACTCACAGTTATGGCGATCAATATATTGTCATCAAACTGAATTGGAACAACTGCACTCAATTTACAGGAGTGTTCATTGAGCAGTAGATTTTAAGTCACTGCAGCAACTCAAATGCGAGTAAGCGAATCCTTAGGAAATCTATCCAAAAAGCTATTTTTGCCATGCTGATGTGCTCAGCTAGCTGCGTGGCTCATTATTTTGTGCAAGATATCGCTTGTTTTTTTGGACATGGGGGAAACCCAAACTAACTTACAAACTCTTTTAACGAAAAATCTAGAAAAAACTACAAATTATTGTACGTGTTTTGCAAGCCACAGTTGAACTGCAGCGTTACAAACCAGACTTGCCTTAATTTCAAAAGCCAGTGTGGCACTCAGTATTCCCTGCCAATAGTATTGACGTTAACTTGAATCGAGAGTGGCGCCGGAATCTTGCAAGGAACTTCTTTGCATTGGAGGATTGATTTGATACTTAGCCATTGAACTTATTTTATGCTTATTCTGTTTAGGTGATGCTCTGCCTTGGGGCCACCGCCGTCGTCGATGGTTCAGTCTTCGTCGTCGATTTACTCTGCGCCGTCGATTTACTCTGCGCCGTCGATTTACTCTGCGCCGTCGATTTCTGTTTCGACGTCGGTCCATTTCCTTCCGTCGTCGATTTTTGTTCAGGCGTCGATCAATCAACTTCCGCCGCCGATTTATCAACTTCCGTCGCTTTGGCAAGTGAACAACCCTCAAGTCTAGTACTTGTGATCTTACGATGTGTGCGTGTATTTTGTCATGAAATAATCTTTTGCAAAGTAAATTTTATAATTTCTCTTCTTGTTCATCAAATTAATCATAGGCCAATGCATAGCGAGATAATCCATTTATAACATTCTACTTAAAAAGCCATGTGGTCTTGCCAAGTAAGGAACAACGAATCGGGATGAGCTTATGAGACCTGACACTTGTATCTTCGTGATCATTAGGGCGTCTGCCCACCGTGGCTTGGACTTCTTAAAATTGGATGGACAATAAGGACGCAAATTCCACCAGCGAGGAACTGCCTCGAGACTGAGACATATTGTTCAACACAAATTTTAACCCAAATTAACTTGCAAAATTTCGAAGGGAAATTTGATTTTACCATTGGTGCCTACATTTTGTCCACCACCACAGCTGTATTTTTCGGCGAAATAAAAAACCCTATAAAAAGAAGTACGTTACCAAACGAATGCGATGGTACAGTGTCCTCACTCATGAACTTTCTTCCAGACATGATTCCGTGAACTCCCATCATCGATCAGAATAAAACAATATTTGATTTGTGAAGGATTCGTATGACAACGTTTCATGGGCACGTACCTTTTTGGACTAACTCCACCATGTTTTAAGGCTGAAAATGTTCTTAGCTCGTTCTTAAGGTTTATTTTACGAGAATCTGTCACCAAATATCAAGAATTAATTAATTAATCTTGGATCAATAAAGGTTGTACTATACAGCTAAACAACATGTTCCTTGCAGCAGCGGAATTCACCAAAAATCCTACTTTTACAGGAATTGCTTCAGGTGAAGCCTAAAGTGTTCTTAGCATGTTCTACTTTTGGCTCTTCGTAGTTAGTAAACTCCATTCTTACGAGGAACTTACACCTGGAACGTGAACTCGCAACCATCACTTCAAATTTTCCTTCACAAACTATTGAAATTGGTAAC
>JAOBRC010739338.1:0-10278 GCA_027575255.1 Scolionema suvaense | reverse complement strand
ATGATTTAAGGGGGGAGATAGCAGTAAGGGGGATTTTGCATTTTAAGGGGGGACTACAATACCTGGCAGAAACCATGTATGTACAGCTTTCTAGCTAAATGTTACCTATTTGTGCCATACTGTGTAAAAAGATCTAATTGCAAAGTTGAGGCTGTGATATTAGGTGGCGCAAAGAAAAGAGCAAAAAGTATGAAAGATGTTGCTTGAACTTTTATTAGTTGCTTGATCACTAGCGATTGTGTTCAGAAAATTGAATCTGCAAAACTTGTTTGTTATATCTGGGATCTGGGAAAACATTTGTTCACCTTGCCGAGCTATTTTTAGGGCTTTTTTTTTCAGAACTCTCCTTGTGATAAATCGTGCATCATGTATAAGGGAATTGATTTTCGTGGTGAAATTTTTCAGACATTTCGTGGAGATTAACTTTCGGGGTGAGACAATATGTTTCCTGTTCATTGACATAATATGCACATTATCACTAATTTCTGTAGTTATATGTTGTTTTATGCAATATTTATCTAATGCCGTAGATTGTAGTCATTCATTAAGATGAATTGAAACGTCAAGTGAAATGGCTATTAGCTTATCTATGACTACAATCTTGTTCTCACAACTATGATAGAAAATTGTGAGAAGTTTTCCATCATTTGTGAGAATAAGATTGTAGTCGTCGATAAGCTACTAGCTGCAAGTCCTAGCTGCCAGTGGTCAAGAACATCCATCTCCTTCACATAGAGCTGTCTTGTATCCCAACCCTACGGGAATTTCAAATGACCACGAAACAACTTGAAGGTCAAGTGAACCACAAAAGATTCCCCTCACTTTGCATCGTCTTATGGACCATAACAGAAGGGCCTGAAAGAGTGATTTTTTTTTGGATGGGGATCGGCAGTAGTCAAGTGAAATGGCTATTAGCTTATCTAGCAGTCAATGCTAAACAAAGCATTTCACGGGAATAAATTTTTGCGGATTTACACTTAGCATAAAATTTTGGGAAGTTATTTCCACCTAAAAATAACACTTATGCATGCTGCACCTTGTCACTATAAGAGATAGTCAAGAACCTTATTTCAATGGTAATTGATAAAGAATGTATTATTTGTAAGGCTTACGGAATCTTACTATGTTTTTTGTGGAATTTATCTTGGCAGTTCGATGGTGGATAAATTTCGCAAGAGGAAAGTGAGATCTGCAGTCTTACTTTTTGTGGACCTAGCGCAAATCATGGAAATAAATTTTGACCAGTCGATTTGGGCTCCATTTGTCTTTCTCGTGAATTGTTGCAGGCATCAGCAGACTCTAGACTGTTTTATGTGATTTGAAAACTCTGAAATCAGTATAATCTAATATCACTTTCTACTCTGCTTACTCCTATTGTCAGCGCTGTACCTCAGTTCTAGATCTTGGTGCAATATCAGTTAACTATTATTGCGTACTAATGTAGCCATTTTATTCCAACATTTCCTTTGGAACTTTAAATCAGTTACTTGTAGCTCTGGATAAGGTTGCTTGTACCCAGGAATCACGATGTAGATATGACCGCTGTTGATTCCGGCTATATATTCATATCAGTGTTTTATCTAAGTGCTTCCGACAAGCCATTCGGGGCCTCGTGAAACTCAATTATGATATTCAATTTTTCAAAGTTGATTTTGCCAGAGGAAATGAGCGAAGGAAAAGGATAAAGCTATCGACTTGCGCATTGAGAGAAAGAACAAGGCCAAGCAAACTGCTGTTGTTCAAAAATCAAAAAAATTAGTTGTGCTTGCTTTTGGTCAGGTTATGACATCATTTTGATAAATTTTGTGTGGATTTAATTTTGTGAATTTCGCAAAAGTTCACGAAATACACACAAATTAATGGAAATAATAAAGCGAATATGCGCATCAACCAAAGAAAAGGGTAAAGTTCTAGACAAGCACATTGAGAGAAAAAACAAGTTCAAGAAAACTGGTATTGTCTAAAGCGGGTTTTACACCAGAGCAATACATTGGCCGCTAATATATTGACAAGTATAAACGACGTCCTTTTCTGTGTGTAATCTTGGCCTGTCAAGTCTTGGAGATTCACAGACGAAATCTTGCCAAGACTGGGTTTCAAATCAAAACGAGTTTAATTTGAAGTTCAAGGTTCTCCAAGGCTCTTTGTTCTCAGCAGGTATGCCCATTATCTAATTCAACCAAGAACAAAAGTGGTTAACACTAATGTGAGTGTGTCATTTATGCCGTTTCATAGTTATCTTGATCAAGGCATCTTGTGGTTAACCTTTGCATGTACTTGGCAATATATACACAAGATGCTCCAATATATTGCTATGCAATATATTGCCCTAATGTATAACCTGCCTAACGGTCCGCGGGGACCCCCCCCCCCTCATGAAAAAGTTACTGTAATTCCTGTTCCACTCGTCCGTTGGTGCTGAAACTTCACAAGTGTTACTAAAATTTCGTTAGACATCGCTAAGTTTTGTTGCTGAAGGGGGTAAATGAGCATGGCAAAACCTGTTCCTGAGGGCTCAGTGGGTGATTGAGAATTTACTGACCAGCCTTTAAGTACCAATATAATTGGGAAATTCACTTTCTTTTGTCAGCAATCGTTTTCTATCGGCTTTTGGCAATCTACATCCAAATTTGGTCGTATTTGCGTAAGGTTAAGCTATTTTTTAAAATATTTTTAAATTTTGTTAAAGTACAGTCATTTCTATTACTTCATGACTTAAAAGGGGTATAATTTACAGACCAGACGGTCAATGAGCGTGAAACTTGTCATGTGACACCCCCCCCCCCTGTCCACTCCATGGGTAACAAAATGTGTGTCCGCGGACCGTTAAATTGAAAAAATTAGTTTGAGTTTGCTTTTGGTCAGGTTATGACGTCATTTTGATAAATTTTGCATTGATTTAATTTTGAGAGTTTGACAAAAATTAATCCATGCAAAATTGAATCCCCTCAAGGTATGTTCCTTGTCTTGTGGTTGTTATATGCCATTTTTGTTATCCTTTATTCTTCTGTGTTGTGTACTGTAATGAATCGTAATTAAAGTTGCACGATTCCTCTTATTCCGCCACTATTCAAAGAAATAAATTCCATAATAATTTGACATTGTCAGTAATTTAATTGTGCATGTTTTGGTGCACGTTTGGTTGTACCTGTAACAGGTGGGTGTCACATGGCCATTTTCTGACTGGGGATAATATCATTTTTTGCAAAATTTTCGGGTTTTTTTGCTCTTATTTCACTTTTCTCGAACCATTTTCAGTACTTTTGGGCTTTAGTGATCGCTTTAAATGAGCTCTTTCAGAAATGTCTATTTTCAATAAATTTCGTGCAGCAGAGGGTCTCGGTGGTAAAGTCGAAATTTTTTGCCGTTTTTTGGACTTAGCCATAGTGGAAGTTGGTTTCTGAGGGGGCGGGCTGGAACCACTAATGTTGTGTTGGAGTAGTCGAAAGGGCATCTGTAATTGCCATCTTGTATGTTTTCTGTTGTATTGCATCATGCATCTTCGGCTGTTTGAGGACGCCGTTCTTGTGAAACATTTCTTACTCTGTATATGATTTCGTGTTGCCTGTTCCTCGTTCAGATTCTGGCTATGATAGAAAATCGCGCCAGCACTCCTGTACCAAATGACTTGATCCAACACTGGAGATCAGAACTGTTACAGCATGAAAGCCGACATCCGCATCATGGTCATAACTTCCAACGCACTCAACAGCAAGGTGCAGATAACTCTGAAGTTCCAACCACAAGTTCAGAGAAAGTTTCTTGATAGTGGCCTTGTGCTGGATTTATCGAGTGAAAATTTGTGGATATAAAATTGAATTGTGGAGTATTTCATGGCGTGGAAAGAATGGCAGCTAGTGACCAGTGAGAATGTTGTTGCTCGGGTGTATTCTTTTTTGTAGAAACGTTTTTGTGATAAATATATATTTATCCTTCTATTATTTCAATGTAAATATGGAATATAATTGTAGTATAAACATTTTTATTGATCAAGAGGAAGGAATATGGTGTACTTTTTCTTTTCTCGGTGGGCGAATAGTGTGAAGTGAGATCTCCTTTCTTTCGTGTGCACATGATTTACTAGTGTCTTTTAACTCTTACGCTTCTTACACAAGGAATCGCAATATACATAGTACTTGCAGTGTTTCACAGAAGGAAGATGTTCCATGGTTTAAGCTCGGCACGTGTTTCGTTGAGAACGATTTTGTTCCTACTTGCTGCTTGTCCCTGTTAACAAGGGTAATTACAAGAGTTCGTGCTTCATCGTGCAGGAGTGTACGCTACTAGATACAGATCGTTTTATTTTAAGACTAAAGGAAGGGTAACATGAAAAATGAAATATTAGCAGTGGATAGAACACACCAAGACATGACACTTGGTTTTTATTTTATGGCAAAAGCTTATGTAGTTTTGGAGGTATCGAGTCCTAAAGTTCAGTAGCTACCATCTTCCCTTTAATTATGCATGATGTCACTTGCGCACCACTCAAATTATCCAAACTTTGTACCTAAAATACTCAATGTTGAACTGCTTTAGAGTATTTTTTCTTTCATTTTATCATAAAGCTGGAAAATATGTCAAAGATCTATTTGAGAAAATATACAACTTAAATATAGTTAATGTGTTACTATGGAAATGGTAATGCTTAGCAACGGTATATCGATGACATCATCAAAGTCAAGATGGTAGCTACTAAGCTTTGAGACTCGATATCTACAAAACTGCTCAAGCTTTGGTCATGAAATAAACGCGAAGTTTGATGTTTTGATATGCTCTTTTACCGACTGCAATTTTAATTTTTCACGTTACCCTTCCTTATGTCGTGTCTCTTATTGTAGCCTCGCACTTTCTCTTCTACTTTGCTTAACCATTTCTCCTGCAGAAAACGACACTGATGGAAATGTAGAAATGTCTCTTAGCTGCCTGTCAACTTTAGATGTGATTGTCAATTGTTGTTTTGTGCCTTGGGTTTTTACTTAGTTAAATGTTTTTTTTTTTAGTCATCACACTGATTTTCTAGATCAGGCTCGGTTAGCTCCTAAAAGATCAAGGCTGGAAGTATGCTTACATTATGCTTACATTAAGCTGATTGCTAAATGTGTCAAAAATCCTTTTTATGGCTAAACAAGGTCATTAGAATGAGGTGCTGCATAGATATTGGTCGGGAAAAATAGTCACTTTTGAAGCTCTTGGTCAGGGAAAATAGTTTTAATTTCTTTTGGATTTAGGTGTATGAACCCTGTCAAAACTTCTCCAATCTCCTCAGTTTTGCCCATTTTTCGTCGTCCTCCCCCCCCCCCCTTCCCTTTCTCCTAAAAAATTCAGTTGTTAATTGTTTGATTATTTGCATGGTTGTTGACATACTGCTCCTCAAAGCAGTAAACTGATTTGCAATCATTTTCTTTACAAACTCACTTTTAGCAGGGTCTGTTCTGAGTAAATCTTTTTGTTCATCCACTGCTCTTAATATTAATTTCCTCATCTTTGCCAATATGGGAAAAGTTAGTGTATAAGTAGTGAAAAAACAAGAAATAAAAGGGCTGTTGGTTGGTTGGTGTTAGTCTATGATGAAATATTATGCTCACATAGATCACCCTTTTCCCTGCAAGTATGGATGAATATTTGGTTGTAAAACTAACTTACATGCACATAAATATATCTATGTCTAAATATGGATCTTCAGTCGTCATTGCCTTGACATCATTATCCAGCTTTATGTGTCGCATGATCTGCTATTACTTGTTTGCCATGTTTTGCTAAGGAAGTTTGACTTGACCACAGTACCATCAGACTCTTGTGTTCAGAGTTTTTGCCCTGGACCAAGATGCATCAAAACAAGTTGTAGTGATTCTTACAAATGCAACTGAATTTTTGGTTGTAGTGAAACTTAGAATGAAGGTAGAATGTAGTTTATGAAAATGCCAGTAAAGTATGTAATGGAAAACGTGAGTCGTTTATGACTCATCTATTAGATATAAAATTCTATCCATAAAACTGGTTAACAAGCCATACTGTCGCAGGAGCTGTTAACGTGCAGTATCTGGCTATTTCAGGCTTTTATCTACGCAGTTAGAGCTAGGGCCTTTTTTTGTGAAAGATTGAGTTTCTGCTGGACATTCAAGCCCCTCACATAAAGCGAGTAACATGAGTATTCAACTGGGTCTTAGGATCGCCGCATGCCCCCACACTTTCCAAGGCAGCAACTGCAGGGAACGTTTGCCATTGCTCCATACCAGAACAGAAATGTGACTTCATTTCGCAAGACTTTTATAGGACAGGGCAGAGGTACTTCCTAATTAAAGACTGGCCATTTGGAATGTACCATGAACAAAAGCTGTTTTTATTTCATCCGCATATCCCAAATCCAGCCTCATTCCAACATCTGACCAGCTTCCAGTTCTGTCTTTGCTGGTGAACGGAAGGTATGCAAAGGCTACTCAATATTCGCGATTTCATCTGAAACTTTGTAATATATTTACAAGGGAAGACCCTATTGAAAAAAACAATAACGCTCCAATACAAAACAATGATGGAACTGAGACGGGAAGAAAATTCTTTGTGCACGAACAATAAACTCACTCTAGTTGTCAGGTAGACTAAAACGTCCGTTCTTTTGAAGTCACCCATGCAGGTTGCGCTGTACAATAAGGAAAGAGATGTTATGTAATTAAAGCAGTCTGAAGAACAGACTAGGAGCTTTTCGCCAGCAGGTACTTTTGACGCGCTTATATCTCTCGTACAGGACGTCAAAATTTCGACGTGCAGATGAGAAGAGCTTAACCGTAGGCAGTGCCAAAAGCTCCTAGTCGTTCCTTCGGCGTTTTGAGCTGATGTGTATTAACTTCGTGATTTCTTCACACTAGGGAGGACTTTTCTAGTCCAGTTGTCAGGAAAATCTGACTTCAAAATGCAGTTTTAAACTCAATGTGAGGATTTAGCTTCTGAATAAATCAGTGTATTTAGAATAGCAAGATGCTTAGCACTTTTGTGCAGAATCAGTATTCTTGCTTATTAAGCAACATTGGAGATGGGGGGAAAGGGGAGAGACCTGAGCTCGTGACTAGACACATGTGATGGTAAAGTTCTTGTTTGTATGCTGTGCACACTGGTGCAGCAGCACATCCACACTTTCCGTGCTTTTATTTTGTCCAGCATTGTCGGTCGTTCACGATTAGCTGACGTCATTTTTAACATTTTATAAAATGTTGTGGCGGAAAATTTCTATACATGCAACAGGAAGACGATTTTCACGGCTTTGCCAATTACTTTGTCCAAAATTGTAGTCCAACATTGACTTGAATTAAGTCGTTCTTTTCTCTCACAGCCAATGTACGCTCAATGTAGTGACCAGGGAGCGTGGAGTGCTTCTCTCTCAACTCTCAGTTCGGACAACTGCTAATTTTCCGATGAGCTTTTCTTTAACCCTACCTCAGGTGCGGGGTGGGGGGTGGCTTTCTGCCCCCCTCCCCCTCTCAGATATCCTAAAATAACCTTTTTTTTGGCAACATTTTGGTAACCAAGCTTTACAGTGCCCTCCCAGAATTTATTGATACGTATTCTGACCAAGTTTGAAAAAATTTTGTTCCACGGGTCACGTGATTTGGGCCAATTTTCAAAAAATCCATGACAATTAAAAACTCGAAAAAAATCCACATTAAACTCGTGGAATGTTGTTTTAATGCTAAAAGTACAATGTAAAAGTGTAAAACGAACCCAATAAAACAAATTTTAGCAAATTTGACCCACGTTTTGGGTTTTTACGGGCAAAAACGTGATTTTGTTTTACACGTGGTAACTCATGACGTCATATCTCAAGGAGCCTGGGGAGGGAAACAATTCTGCTTAGAGTAAAGGGAACTCCTTATCAAGTTTCAGCTTCATAGGTACTCGAGAATAGAAATTAGGACGGGGGGGGGGGGGAAAAACTCCCCCCCCCCCCCATCCCCGCTTCTCAATACTCCAAAAAAACCACCTGAGGTAGGGTTAAAAACCGTTCTTAATATTATCTTTTCTACATCACGCGATATTCCGGTTCTTCTGAATTTTGAACAGAAACCTTCTGATATCTTGGCTATTTACGGTTACATGTTGTTTTTTTTATAAGCATAACACTTATAAGTATATTTAGGCTCGGTTTTAAGTCGAATGCTAAGCATGTGGTAAGCATGTTTCTCAGTCTCAGGTAATAAAATACACGTTTTCTTTTCATAAGAAACCAGGCTATAAGAAACCTGAGGCTCAGAAAGGCCAATATTTAAGAAACTTTTAAGAAACTTGAGCAGGCTGAGATGATCTTCAACCTAAGAAACTTGCATGCAGGGAAGTCACCAAAAAACACAAAGTTTTCATGCGCTTTAAACATCGTTTTTATAGCAAAACCATAGTCCAAATCTTAAAAAAGCAAAGCCTTGTATGTAAAAATAATTTGTAAGAAACATTTCAGGCTCAAATTATCAGAATTTTAAGAAACCTCAGGCTCAACCCAATGCTTAGGTTTCTTATAAAAAGAACGTGTAATAAATAGTTAATGTTGAGTGATCTTACTCTCTGCAGGCTTCAAGATGGGCAAACCTTCTCAAAACTATGAATGGGCCAGGCTACGATTGGACACACCCATTAACTCCGTACATTCACATTCTTGTGAATCATGTTCCAGATTTGCTGCAAAGATTTGGCTCTTTGAAGTCTTTTAGTGGACAAGGTGAGAAACAGCTATTTAATTTATGTTATCATTATGTGATCATTGTAATATACTTTAGCCATGCCTGACAGGATTTGTTCTTATTTAACTGGGCACATGTCCACACAGTGAGATCCAATATAGCAGAAATGAACTTCTTTCTGATTACTCCAAATATTTGATTTCAATATTCAGATCTCGCTAGTAATCTATCTACATTTCAGGAGTGGAGAAGAAAAACGACATCATACGAAATATATTTAGACGGAAGACAAACCGATGGAATGCAATGAGATCAATTCTGCAAGTTGAAAGGCGCCTTTCCAGACTAGAATCGGAGGGTGTAATGCGAAGAAAGAGGGCGTACCAAAAGGCAAATGTCGAGTTCTGGGAGAGAGGTGGAAAGGCAGCTGTTGCACAGAAGTGTGCCCGCTTAGAGGAGTCATGATGACGATGTTTTACAGTTTTGTTTTCTCATGAGAGATCAATCCGCCCAATATTTTGTGCATAGTTCAACCCTGACATGCTTTTGAAAAACTCCATAAATTCCTTTTTGAGAAGGGGTTCAGCCAAAAAGAGGAGAAAAAAATAGAGGGGGTACCAAACTTTAGTAGCAACTGTAGTATTTGTGTTTGAAATATCGATGAAACATATTTTTCAACCGTTGGTTCACTCAGGAGATTTTATTGTTGTTATGATGTATTACATAGCATTCTAGACTTTGTTCCATAGTTATGTGCTCTATTTACATCAGTATGTTGCTGTTAAATGAAACTGACTGATCAAATCCGGCATTTTCAGGTCATGTGCATTAAATTTTGCATTTGCATGGGAGGAGGGGGGAGGGGGGGGGTCAGGGGAATTTTGACTCTTAAGGAGGTGGGTGCTGATCAGAGAGGGGGTCAAGGAAAATTGAACTTTAAGGGGAGGAGGCAGGGGAACAAGGGGTGGTATGAATTATAGAGTGGGGGTAGGACCTTGATAGAAATTATGTTGTGAAATTTGCAACGATTTGGGTATTTTTATTGAATGGAAAAAATGGAAATCTGAGTTGCCCTGAGGTAATTACTCTTTGCAAAACCTACTTCCCATTTGCTCTGTCTCTAACAATTTTAAAACATTATGTGACAAAATAATAATGTAATAGTCAGTAAAAGAACTTGAGAGAGCATGAGGTAGAGAGCAGCAGATAAGAATAACGTGATGGACACAATAATGCAGAACTATTTCTTCCAGGCGAAAGTAGCTCTGGATATCTCACACAAAGTTACTGAAATTAATATTTCAGATTAATGAAGAATAATTACCCCAGGGTAAAGTGTTTTTTATACTCAATGGAAAAATGTTTATTTGCTGTAGGAAAGATAATGTTCATATATTTCTCAACATAGATATGTATTTACTTGACATGAGCATATTTGAATGATGTACAATTCAATTGCATGAGTTTGTTGTTTCCTTTGCAAATGAAATCATCAACCTCTGCATAGGTATCCGTGTTTTCTTCGACCCGTCCACATCATACAGTTGTGGAGACCAGCCCAGAAAAGACTTCATCAACAGAGGAAATATGATTTGCCTGACAGTTCCACGGGAAT
>JAOBRC010739227.1:0-10279 GCA_027575255.1 Scolionema suvaense | reverse complement strand
TGCAATAGAGATTGCTGGGTATCTGAGAGGTAGATTTACTGCTGGAACCAGATCAGTTCCATGTCTGGAAGTATACATGATACATGAAATCATTCTAGAAATTCATAGCCTGAAAAATACCCCAATAAAAAATTTGCAATTCTAGTTCAAATATTCCAATTTTGGAGTACTATAGTAGGGAGACTTGTAGAACATTCGTTCTGTACATTGAAAAAATGATTGAATTGCAGGGTTTTGTCACATATATGACTCCGAATACAAATAACTTGGTAGGTACTTTGAGAATGCCAAGTTTATATTATGTTCCAAAATTTGAGGCGAAAAAGGACGGGTAGGGTATTTTACACGCTGGCTAGTGACTTAAAACATGGACGAGTAACTTTGGAGACTTTTTTGTTTGTAAAATAGACCCTACAAAAGGAAATGTCACCAAACTGGACAGGCCATATTGGGCCTATTAACCCTTTGAATGCCAAGGACGTATAATATACGTCCTCATGGTGCGTTTTCAGCAGCCAAGCTTCATGCTGTAAATGAGGTCTCAACAGCCAAGGACGTATATATACGTCCTTTGATAAGTGCTTCAACAGCCATTGGCATATATATACGCCGCTACTCGTAGGACGCAGCTAAGGTACTGGCTGGTCAGGAGGTTGGTGGACCACTGTTGGGGCTAGTTTTTTGTGTTCTCAGTAAGTCATTGTATACAATCCAACTTAGTGCAAACTTGCAAGACGCACGCAGGCACACTTTTCGAGAGGTAAGATACGCGACTTTTCAGCTATGCTCTACCAAGGGTTGACTGCTGGGGTTAAAACCAGTCCGGTGCTCAGGCACCATGCACGACGTATATATACGTCGTTGGCTGTTTCCGGGAAAAACGTCTGGCATTCAAAGGGCTGAGAAAAATATTCCTACTAAGACTGAAGGTGATCGGAACGGGAGACATTGACGAAAAACTCTCGGCCAATCTGACGGCTCAAAAGTGCACGCAAGGTCTGGGCCGATATTTGCAGTACCAAATACGCCAGGATAGTGATTTCTGCACCATAAGGATTAAAGTACTAGGTTTCAGATGTTGCAAAAGAATGTTAGCACTACTCCTACAGGGTAAAAAATAAACAGTTTTGTTATAAAAATCATCTCTAAAATAGATACATTCAATCTCGCTTGAAATTTTCCTACTTTCCACCATATCTAACCAATGTGATTTCCCTAATCTAAGCGTTGATATGGCCCTGCATAGAGTCTACTCCCAAGTTGAACAGGATCGATGTGACTTGTCCTAGTGAAGAGGAGGCTATGCAGTTTCTGAAAAGAAGGGGGAGCAGCAATAATGGGGCAGCCTAAGAATCTCAGAGGTGCTGTATGTTTTAAATGCTAGGGAGTCATGTTTCTTGTCTTTGTCTATAAGCTGCAAAAAGGGGTATCGGTTAAAAGTATCGCTTAAATGCCAGGTTGGAAAAAAGATTCTTATTACATTATATTATAGCCTTTTTCCAAGAAAGTCACTATTTTGAACATTTACATGCTGTAGTTATACAGTTCCATTTATAAACTTCCTGATACTCAACAATGAATAAGACTTATATCGCGAGCAACACAATTGATACGGCTTTGATGGAAGCTGCAGGGAGACCAAAAAGAGACTTAAGGCTCAAAGTATTTCATAACTTATATACTTCACATTGGCCTTTTTCATTCTCCAACACCAACAAATTTTACATCTGGAATTATCAAATCTTGAACTCATAAATCCAGAATTCCGGATAAATCCAGAGGGTTGGCATGCCCGTAACTTTAAGCGAGGTCAAGCAAATAAGAAAAAAACATTCAGGGGGAAGTATTGTTAAATAGTGTGCAGGAACTACCTGGAATAAAATTTCCCATGAGATGGAAGGAAGCACAAAACACTAGAAAAAATGAAGGATGTAACATGGGATGCTAGCAATACTTCAAGCAGTACTATATCCCACAAAGTGACAGGGCAAGCTTAAGGCTCTCCCCCTGTTAGCAGGGAACAACCTTGTAAATAGATGGAAAAGAAACAAAATCACATAGAACCAGATTACACCTGATAAAGGACAAGGCTGATTTTGAGGATTAATAAGACTGTAGAGTAAGACAATCACTGAAACCAATGACATTAGCTAATGGGCTTCTATGCATCAGGCCTTCCTTCAACAACAAATGGAGAACGAAGACTATGAAACTACGAATAAAAATTCTTTCCTTGAGACTTGCTGCTTTCACCGCTTGCTGGCTGGCCAGAAGCCAGCGCAATCTAGCAGAGAGAGGGGCTAACTACCCGAAGCAAAATTATATAAGGCTTAGCACGACTGCTCCAGCATTGCTGTACATTCCATCATGTGAACAGCATAAGAATGACAGCAGCAATCAAGTCGTGAATTATTATTCACAGGCAGTTAAGTATTAATTAAAGATCAGGTGACTCCAGTTGGAACTAATAGCCAGATGTAAGTGTTAACTGTTCCACTAGAAAGATGCGAGACAATAAGAGCCTCATCATGTACACACTGAGCTCCACAATTATGTTATGCTATGATAATAACATCATAAGGTAGCAGCCTTTTCTAGATTACATGTAGGATGCTTTGAATTGGATTCTAACCGAGTCTTTCCAGTATTATTCCTCTTATCAGAGTTCATATGTACCACTGAAAATACTTCCAGTTGTCTTAACACATATATAATGCGCCTTTACTAAGGCCTTTTTAAAGGGACCACCAGCCACTGGTCTGAACAGCACTCTTGCTCATTCTTTCAGTGAACGCTTCTGAAATAGAGCTCTGGCATCCTGGAGTCCTATCCTACTTTGGATACAATTATGTAGATTACTAACACGACTCATGCTTCAATGCTAATGCAAAACTTTCGCGCACATAATAGCTGGCTGAGTCGGTAAGATACTTTTTCTGATACAATCATTTCAGCCAGCATACCATATATCCTATACCTATCTCACCATTGGCAGGCCGGAGCCTAGGCTAAAACCTGTGCCATAGGAAGAACGGCAAGCAGTTTGTCCCTCAAGAGACGTTGCGGGCTCAAAATTTTCTCTTTGACTAAGGACACTGCATAGCTCAAAAACAGCATAGAATTTTAGTTTTTACATAAATCTACACTGCACTACTGGTAGCAATAGTAGAAAACCAGAAGAGAGCCCATTGATATGGTAACTGCCTGCAGCGTCTATCAGAGCAATAAAAATCCAATGACCAAAAAAATGATGCAGATGTAGGGTGGACAGTAAGAACATATTTAAAAATCACTTCGACAATCATAAAAACACCTCTAAACATCCTGATATAGAAATGCCATTGCCACTGAGCAACTCCATTTCTAGTGTCAACTAGAACATTCGTGCTTACATAATGTTAATGGCTCAAGAAGTTGCTCTTTTCGTCTGACTGAGAATTCAACTTTAACCTGCTGAGCAAAAGGTCAGAATTGACTTCAAAGTGAAGGCATGAGAATGAATATCTTCTAAACAAATGTCAGACGTGCAAAGAATATGCTATTTGAGGGAGATTGACATCTATTAACTCATATTGGTAACTGCTTACAGTGTAATATAGCCTGCAATAGCGCATTAACGTGCAATGTGCGTCTAGTTTGCTAGTTCATCAGCATAGCTTGTAAGGTAAAGTGTGCTGATGACTGTCCACCAGTAATGTGAGCAAAGAATTGTCAACAGCACAGATACATCATCATTGCAGAATTTGCGCTATTCTAAATTTCGCGCCGTGGATGGGTCATGAATTGTAAAACAGCGCGAATCTCAGATTGCACGAATTGCTTGCACGTAATATTGTCCATGATAATACAGGATTTATTTGATGAGGAAAGAAAACTTCTCCCATATAAAATTTGGAACAATAGCCAGTTTCTCACTTCTATTTGTTGCAGTTTCTTCTGTTTGCTGGAGTTTCACTCAAGTGAATTACACATTTGTTTTATTTGAGCAGTCAAAAAACGAACAGTTGCTAAGCACACTACTCAAAGTGCGCAAGTCATAAAATGTTTGACACCTTGGAAGAAAGGTTGCAATGCTTTCTTTTTGGCTGGAAGCAATACCCAAAAGCGTTTTCTAAACTTCAAAATGTTTCCCCTATAATATCTGATCCTGTCACATATTTTTGGGGTCACTATCAATTCAACACATGCTTAACAAATGCCTTCGAAGGGTGAAAGTACTCGGCATGAATTGACATTTGCTTTCGAACAAGAAAAGGACCCTGAAGGAGAGAGATGAACTCTCATACACAAGTGCACTGAGGAACACAGCCTGAGGTTTGTGAACATAAACAAGTGATCCTACTCTTCCTGTAAATAAATAGTTCACTTGCACGAATAGCACACCAGCACCTATTTCTATTATGTGATTTTCTTCTGTTCTAAGACATTTTACACGGTTTTATTGTATTAAGGAATTCAACCAGCACATTCTCTATGCATTTGATTCAAAAGTCCAGATCTTTTAATGTAAAAGTACAGTAAACACATAAGGAAACATTCTCGAGGTGATCAAATGAAAACGAAATTTTCTGAGAAAAACGCATTTAATCCCTATGCCATCATCTTACAATTATTAACGATCTGGAAACACTGTCTTCAGAAGCAATAACTTTGAGGTCCATCTGCCTCTGAACAAACTGTGCAAATGAGGTGAAAGCATGTTTATAAATTTACCTCAAGTAAATGCATAATTAAAAGCAATTCTTTGCAATTGCCAGACAGTCAAAAGAGCTAGATTAGAGCAAATAGATCAGGTGAAAATTTACAATGTACATCCCAGCAATACATCACATGGTTACATAGGAGAGTGCAAAAGTATTCAACTGGTTCATCATCTTAGTGTTAAGCTGTTAGATAGTACTAATGTAAAACAATAAAATGATTTCTTGGAGTGTTCTAACTGATTAAAAATTAATTGCATACTGTCTCGTCACGGTATCAGTAAAACCATCACCGCAAAATGGCTCACTCACTGGTAAGCTTGGGGATGAAGCATGGCACGAAGAAATATTCAGTCGACAAGAAATCTCCTACAGCTCTGAAAGGAAATTGGCACTAATGTACACAAAACATGCACAACAGAAACTTCTGATTATGGGGTTAAAGAACAAATACTGAAAGTAAGTCAGTTACAACTTCTTTAGTTTTCATACATACATCAAACATAAATTTATTGTTTGGCATTGCACCACTGAATGCAACTTCCAACAAGGACTCCAAGAACAAAATGTTTTTGTTCACAACAATGGAATATTTTCAAACCTACTCCTAGTGTGCAAGTTCTGGCTTAGATATAGTTTAGGTTCCAGTGATGTTTAACGCACTACAACCCCATTAAGTCCTCAAGGTCGCCCTTACTTTGTGCAATTTAGAAGTAGCAACCAAATTCCATGTCCTTATGCTTCCTTTACTTTTATCATTTGAGTTACTTCCTGTTATTAGGGGGAGAGTAGCAAGGTCTGCATGCCAGTCTCCGGGATACTATACTCCTTTATATATTATATTGCTATCAGGTAATGCTACTTCCTCCATTACACCAAGTGTTTTGTGCATTCTTCCTTATTTCCTACGAAGGCTGAAATACTCGGTCCAATTAGTTTGATGTGAAAAATTGGATAGATAGCAAGTTGCGAACAACAGGTTTAAGTTATTGCACGCAACAAATGCATACTCATTCATGTTCCTGAGCCCGCTTTCTGTACAGGTGTGCTGGAAACAATGGTGGTGAACCAAAAATGATGAGCTGCATTCATCCAATTTCGTGGCAAAGTTGAACATCGTCCAACTTTTAAATACCTGGCACAAGTATGTGAAAGTTGTGCTACATTTCCATTTACATGATCCAAGTCAAACTATTGGATCAGTTCATTAGATTGTGTATCTTACGCCTAATACATGCGATCAATCACATACTTTAAGTCTCTGCTCAGCAGCCAGCATACTGTAATATGCACAGGTCTGCTCAGGAGTAACCATAGCACGCATCTCTTCTTCAGTCGGCAGACGGAAATCACTTTTCAGTACCCACCAATTGCAGTCTGCGCCTATAAATCAAGAAACAAGTTTATTAAGATTCGGATAAGACCTGTCATTAATCAATGTGGTTTTCTATTTTTTTGGCAATGCCAAAAAACCCCGTTTTTTTACATACGAAACAAGTTATTAGAAACCGACTAGTACAGCCTCCCAAAAGTTAAGAAACTTGACTAAGCAAGAACAAAATTAGGAAACTCGTGAATTTTGCAAAATATTCTTATTTGCTTCCCAACAGAGAAAACATATTGACATTTTTTAGAAATCTGAACGCATTATTCACGATGGAATCACTACTACTATAGCAACTGTTATTGGATGCAGAGCCATACTATGATTGGGCTGCATTGTTTGGTTGGTTCCACAAAGTAGAAAATTGTTCTTTGAACTTTCTTAGTTTATTATGTTCTTCAGGAACTTTTTGTATTTAAGAAACAGAATAAGAAACTTTCGTAGAAAAATCTCAAAAATTTTAACAAACTCCTACTACTACCACGGCACAGGTGCTTGGTTTCTTATAAAAAAAACGTGCATGCCTGAATCCAGCAGTTTGGAAATTTATATTTTTAAAACAAACCTAACAAAACCGCCATTTTCGACACACAAAATAGCCACACCTTAAGCTGAGCCAGTGAAGAAGGATGGCTCATTAACCTCGAAATTGCCACACAGTATTGCCTATATTTTCAGAAATCCCTAAAACGCCACGTTTTGGATATTCTAGCTAATTAAAAAGAAATGTTTCCAAACATCAACATCATTACTATCAAGGGCTTACAGCATAGGATACTAGGGATGATGAGAGTTGCATACAAAACGCTGAACATGTCATTTGATGCATTTCAAACATTTATCATTCAGTCTGTTCTAAGTGTGTACAAAATAAAATGTGCTGTTTTCTGTCTACAACTCCTAGCATGATAATCAAGATTACAATATCATAACTATAATTTATCAGTAGCATACCTGTCCTACGGAAGTCAGCACAGAGCTTCAACCTTTTCCTCACACTACTTTCTGAGTGCTTAGGGAATGCTTTCCGTATATCCTCCATTTTGATTCTACGTGGGTGGTCAGGAGATCTCCAGAATAATCTATATATGAACACCTGAAACCAGAAAGCCCTTTAATATGAAACTGAGCAACAGAACTTCAAAATGCAACCAATAAAACTAACCAAGGTGTAAAAGCTAAAAATTCAATCCAAAGTTTGGAAGCTTATTCTTCCTTACTTTTATATGCTTCACAATAATGACTGGCAAAACATAAGCTTCTTGGCTTGGCAATACAACAAACTCGGCAGAAAATTAAGGAAACCGCAAAGAGTGCCACAAGAAAGCATCCTGATGGCAAACTACTTGAGATAGGAAACATCTTTTTGAGTTTTTCCTTTCTTTTACTTCAATTAGATCAGCCTTACTACCTTTTGGCTTAACTAATATCTGTCATTCTTAATCCCTGATAGTACACCAGCCAACAAAGCCGCGGTAGGAATAGGGTTAACCAGATGTAAATTCTGCATCAGCTGTCAACGAGGTACCCACAGAAAAGACTGACATACAAAATAAACAAAAACAAGCAAAAAACAAATGGCTTGGATTTTTCACATGACATGGCTCAAATGTCTTGATCACTTTTGATTATTTGGTAGTATGATGCACCTAAAAGGCAAACTTTGCCAATACGTTTAGATATTACCCAACATTAGAACTTTCAATTAGAAAATTATGATCAAAGGGGCAGTAACCAATAGGCGCCTGAAAAATGTTAATATTTTGAGCAAAGTTAGTTCTTTTCAACGTAAAAACTATCATAATATTTGTCTCATACTTTTATAACTCAATCTGCATATGATATTCCAATTACTCCGATCCACAGTAGCAGAAGAGTGTTCAATGATTTTTGAAGAACCAGTAGAGCAGATATCACATCATAGAGGACACAGATGAAAAACAACACATTATGCTAGAGCTCTGAGTTTCACGCTCACACAATCATTCAGCTAGCACTAGTCTTGCTGTCAAGAACATTACAGCTGTCAGTCTACAGAAACTACAAAAAGTCCTTCAGACAGCCAGCTAGGTAATTACTTCGCAATTTAGCAATTGACAGATTCAAAGAGAGTTGATCTAGAAGCTCATATTATTATCACTGAACAAATTGCTAAATTGCGAAGTAATTACCTAGCTGGCTGTACGAAGGATTTTTCGCAGTTTCTGTAGACTGACAACTGTAATGTTCTTGGCAGCAAGAGTAGTGCTTGTTGAATGATTGTGTGAGCATGAAACTCAGAGTTCTAGCATAATGTGTTGTTTTCTATCTGCATTTAATATTTATGCTCTGCGACTAAATAGAATTATAAGGGGTTGACCAGGATCTGAATTTAGGGGTGGATAACAAAATTCAAGAATTGAGCATCAAGATGAAGATGTATTTCGTTTGGTACTTCCTATGGCTGAAAGACTTTAGATTTAGAGTCCTAGTGGTAATGCTGCTACTTTGCATAAACAATCTCAAAATTTTTAATCGCAACAATTCTACCGGATCCTGCTCCTTTATGATGTAGCGTAAAATTAAACTTCTTAACAAGACAACTACTTTTCGTAAACTAACAGGACATGTTTCCGAAATCTCCATTCTTAACTGCTAAAAATACAGCACACAAACTGATTTTCTATATGGGATGTGAAAACACCAACCGTTTCAAGTGGAAACCACTAAATATTAGATTATCCACTTGTAACATCCCCTGTTAGCTTACGACAGTAGTTTCGTTTTTAAATATTATAAGTAATTTTGTGCTTTAAGACCTTTTGAGAAAGTTAAACTTGCAGTGTGATGGCAGTGAAATAGCAGCATAAAACAAAACCTACCTGCAGAAAGTCTCGTATATGGTTATTGGCTCTCTTTGAATTGGGACCTGGCACTTCGACTTTGGGACACAGTTGTCCAACAGCAAAGACATCTTTTACGTGACGAACATAATACCTACAACAGGGAATATCACAACACACCAGCCGTAATCAACATGATTCACCAAGCCTTTTGATTTACGAAATCTAGTTTATAGGCTCAACAAGATGCCCTCCTTGTGCAGAAAGTGAATATCTGCTGGTAACAACTCCCAAGCACAGAACTCTATTTTCTGCCCTTATTTGAATGGAAGGCAATTTTATTCCTTTCCATCCTGAACCAGAAAAAAACAACAATAGTATCATTTGCAGATGAAACAAAAGTCACAATTGTTCGGTGGTGCAACCCAACATTTTCACAAGGGCATCCTTGAGGCAACCTGGTGACCAGATTTTGCATGCACAACCAGAAGTATGGGTGCTCATCAGCAGAAGCATCTGAGTCTTAAGTGGATCTTTACGGTATCTATGGGTGCTATAAACCTCTATGCTCTCATGAGAATAAACAGTGGTGGAGATGCTATGGATTCCTATTCATAAATTACAGAAAGAATTGATGAACTTCCAAAGTGGAGAATTCGGGTTGCCCGAAACACACAAGTGCTGACTTCAGCATGTCCGTGATGATACCATTAATAAAATAAACTTCAAGTTCACATTATCTCCCAAAAACCCAAAACCCAAAAGTTATTATAGCCCTGAAGTTTCACACCACAGAAACGTAATGATAATCTCTACATTTTTTGAAAAAACCCTAAAAATTGCCATTTTAGGTGTAAATTGCCACCTGCAATTCAAACATTTTTCAGAAATCTGGCTTTATCACTTGGTCTTAATTACTGACATAGACCTACATGTCAAATTTCAGAACAATCCATTGACTGGCATCCAGGTAAAAGCGTTAGTGATGGACCCACGGACAGAAGGCCAGAAAATTGGAAGGATTAGACAGACTTACTTTATAGAACTTTTCCAATAAACACTATTTTTTTTACAAGCACCAGCTCTATAAGCACCACCAACCTCGATTTCATGAAATATCTAAGCACCAGCTAAGCACCACCCCAGCCTCAGGCTCATTTATTTTCTCAGATAATTTCGTAGCTCTCAAATAAGCCTTTTGCGAAAAGCAGTTCTTGATTTGCTCAAGCGCAAAAGTCTGACAAGTTCACTTGAAGCCTTGCTTTAACCATTTTAGATGATTTACATAAGCACCACTTAAAGGAAGGGTAACGTCAAAAATGAGATTTTGGTAGGTGATAGAGCACATGAAAACATGACAGTTGGTGGTTATT
>JAOBRC010739116.1:0-10279 GCA_027575255.1 Scolionema suvaense | reverse complement strand
AGTTTATTGTACTCATAAAAGACTGTTTTAAGGTACTGCATTAGTTTCATGGTCTGACAGGTGTTTAACAGGTACTTGCGGTGCCTGGCAGAATCCGCCAACCTCCCTTCCCCCTCGGCAGTACACCGGGCCAAAAAGCCCGGCAGGAATAGGGTTAAGGCATCCTTGTTTACAGAAGCTTAGTTTTAAGGATGAAAGAAATTGTTGCAAGAAGAATCTCCATATTGGTTCATTTTCTTTCATCACCATGTCCATGCAATAAAACTTGATAGGCGTCTTGTATCCTCACTCCAGTCACATGTCTACACAGGTTTGCCCACCCATATGGGGATTCCTTCTATTTTTATGTTGAACCAATGATTAGTTGGGTACCAAAAGTCGTTTCGGTATAGTATTAGACATCAACTCTCTCCGCAAAATGTTATGCCTATGCCCAGACCAAACCAGAATAACTGTTTCGATGACGGAAATAGCTACAATCCTGGACAAAATATTTGGCACCAAAAGCCTTTTTCAGCCGAAATCAAACAAGTATTTTTTACGACTTTTGCTTGCAAAAGCGCCTTGAATCGCAAGTTCTTCAGGAAATTTTTTGCAGGTGTTTAGCAACCTCTGTCAACAGTCTTAGTGCAGTTTCTAGCAATTTACGCTAGTAGACTGAATTCCACACTTGATCTCTAAATGAGCTGGAAAAATTAAAAATCCCAAACCACGCCCTAAACCAAGCCCTACCACACCCTTCACATGCCCTAGAAATGCCAAAACATGATTTTTCAAAAGTCAGAACTAGTAAGTCTCTCACGCCAAACCCACCCTCGCTCCTTGATTTGCGGCTCGGTACTTGTAGACCTATTTTCATTCACTCGTGATACGGAAAACAGCAAAAACGCGCATGCGTGCCAATATATTTTGACCAGTATTGTAGTCTTCCATAAGTGTCAATTTTGCTTTCAACAAGTGATTATGCCTGTGCCTTTTGGGAAGTTAGCCACAGTTTTGAAGTGACCCCTTGCCATCTGGCAAAGTGATGCATACAAAGCTTGTTCGTCAATTTTTGAAAAAGTCTATGTATAAATCTACATCACCTCTTTTAGGGAGAATGGTAATTTTAAATCGTCTTCTTCGTCCCCAACCACTCGCCCTTGGCTTTGCATCGTGCTCTTCGTCTTTAACATCTGAAGAAGCAAGAAGTAAATATCCATCAAATGAATATGACACCGATCATCAGACCATGCGTGATGATTCTTGCTACAACCCAAAATTCAACCCCTTGATGCAACTTATCTAAAATTCCACATGAAATTCAGGCTTCACAACACAAGGCTAGTTCTTGTTTCTGGAAAGCAGCTATGATTCATAATGTCAACTGGAAAATGTACAAATTTTGATTAAATTCCAATGTTCCTGGTTGTTTGATAAAATCAGCATACTGCTAGTCTATCGTAAAAATCCCTGTAGTTCAACGCTCAAAGACAAGCCTTGGTTGATACAATGGCTGCGACGATTTGTTGAAAGAAGTAATCTGTGACACTACCACGTTTGTGATCAAACAGTGTCGGAGAGAAAGTGTCGGACATGCTGGGATACAGTGAAACATATGATCAGACAGGAATGAAGAGAAATTAATGGGATTTTATATGCACCCTCTGCCAAGAGCAGTACAGACTCCTTCGTATGCATTTTACAACTACAGGTAAACTGGCATAGCAGCTACCAACTTAGATTAAGTCCAAAGCACCTTCTACAAGGATTAGGGACGAATGTTGTTCTGGATCGAATAGGAATCCGTTATGTCTTAAAGCAAGTGCGTAAATCACTCATCCACCAAGGCTATCACTTCTTTCAGCCTACATATGCCTACAGAATTTTTGTATCACCAAGCAACATTCCTTCAGCAAATAACCCTGCAAAGGCAGAGATTTTTCGACATGAAATAAGTTGAGGGGACCAACTAGGCCCGTCCCAATGAAATCCACAAAACCTAATCAATCAACTCGAAACGATGTGGAATGTTGGATCGCATCAATATGCGTCAAATAGCCATGCAACAAAGTTTACAGGTTGCACTGTCATCATTGTCAATGTCATCAGTTTTTCACATATATTCTCACTTTTGACCATATGTATCGAAAAACGTCAAATTTTTTGTTACAAACAAGCAAAACTGCTCAAAACGTGAAACAACTTTCGATCCATTAGTTTTGTTGCCATCTGATAAAATACTGTTGCAAGTATTGCTTTTCCTATCCGATTGCGTTTATTCCTCAGAGGATCTCAACAGCTGTATGATATGTGACTCTGGTCATGCCACAACTTGATGCATACAAAGCTTGATCCTCAATTTGTGAAAAGGATCTGTGCATGAAGCCACATCACCTCTTCGTCCCCAACCGCTCTTCCTAGGCTTTGTATTATGTTCTTCCTCGTTTATATCTGGAAGCAAGAAGTAAATAACTATCAACTAGATACGACGGAGATCATCACACCTCAAATAGTAATTCCTATTACAAATCACAAAATTCGACCCTTTGATACAGCTCACGCAAAGTTCGTCTGGAAAATTCTGCCTGCACTTTCACAATCCCAGACTAGTTTTTAGAAATGCTGATATATGGATATCGTTGTGATATGTTATACCGCACCGTTTGTGATAAAAGAGAGTCGGAGGGAAATGTGTTGGTCATCTCCAGATATCGTGAAACATATAATTAGGGAGGAATGAAATAATTTTAATAGGAATTTATATATCCGCCTTTTGCCAGGAGCTATACAGACTTTTGCTTTTTAAATCTTATGTATAGGTTTTACAGATACAGGTACACTGACGTCACAGCTACCAACTGAGGCTAAGTTCAAGGCACCTTGTTCAAGGATTCGGGACGAATGTTGTTCTGGATCGAATAGGAGTCCGTTATGTCTTAAATCAGGTGGTGCGTAAATCACTCATCTACCAAAGCTATCACTTCTTTCAGCCTACATATGCCTACAGAATTTTTATATCGCCAAGCAATATTCCCTCAGCAAATAACCATGCAAAGGCAGAGATTTTTCGACATGAAATAAGTTGACGGGACCTACTAGGCCTGTCCCAATGAAATCCAAAGAAACTTAATCAATCAGCTAGAAACTATGTGGAAAGTTTGATCGCATCAATATGCGTCAAATAACCATGCAACAAAGTTTACAGTTTGCATTATCATCATTGTCAATGTCATCATTTTTCCACATATATTCTCACTTTTGACCATGTATCGAAAAACGTCAAATTTTTTGTTACAAACAAGCAAAACTGCTCAAAACATGAACCAATTCCCGTTCCAGTAGTTTTATCGCCGTCTGATGAAATATCGTTGCAAGTATTGCTTTTGCTATACAATTGAGTTTATTCCTCAGAGGATCTCAACAGCAATAAGATAAGTGACCCCTGGTCATTTCACAACTTCACGCATACAAAAATTGATCCCCAATATGCGAAAAGGATTTATGTATGAATTCTCATCACCTCTTCGTCCCCAACCGGTCGCCCTTGGCTTTGTATTATGTTCTTCTTCGTTGTAATCTAAAGAAGCAAGAAGTTAATCACCATCAAATGGGAACGACGGTGATCATGACACATCGTGTAATAATTCCCATTACAAATAACAAAATTCAACCTTTTGATGCAGCTCACAAAAAATTCCTGTGGAAATTCAGCCTGCACTTTCGCAATCCCTGACTAGTGCTTGTTTATAAAAACATCGATATATGGATATCATTGTGATATGTCATACTGCTTCGTTTGGGGTAAAACAGCTTCAGAAAGAAAAGTGTTAGACATCTCGAGATATTGTGAAATACATAATCAGGGAGGCATGAAATAAATTGAATAGGAATTTTTATACACCTTCTGCTAAGAGCTATACAGACTTTTCTTGTTTTCTAAATCTTATATATGGATTTTACAGACGGGTAGATTGACTTCACAACTACCAACTTAGGATAAGTCCAAGGCACCTTCCACAAGTATTATGGACGAACTTTGCTCAGGATCTGATTGGTGCCCATTTTGTCTTAAAGCAGGTGCGTCTGTCACTCGGCAACCAATGCTAAGACTTCTTTCGTCCTCTATCGACATGCAGCCTCGTTATGTCACAAAGCAACGCTTCCTTGGTAATTAAAACGGTTTTTCACCTGGAAAATCACCTGGTTATTATGACATACCTGGTGAAACGTTGCACTGATCAAATAGAAGTCTCTTGCACAACCACTGCTGCTCAATGTAAAATAGCTGCAGCCAACTTTTACTTACAGTTGTTAGGGAGCGTTGCCAGTCTATTCTTGAAAAAACACTGAATCCTCATTACAACAGAGTATTGTAAAATCCATTTCATAACATTGTAGTTAATTTTCGTGCCTGAAGAAATCAATACACTACTGCCCAAAAACATGATGAGAACAAATTGTGACCAAATATTTCTGGGACTTTGTGTGGCTGCTACTGAGAAACAAACGGCTGCAGTACCCTGTAGAACTAGCACTAGTTAATACATTGAAACGTAAGATTGCCCCGGGATACTAAAAATTTATACTTTTATGAAGTAAGCACATAGCTTTTCTTAAGTATCAAGCTTTTCTTTATGATCATGTTTATACCCTCGAGGATGCCAACAGCAATAACAAAAGCATCCCCTGTTCATATCATAAAGTAATGCGTAAAGCATTTGACACTCAACTTGTTAAAACAATCTATACATGAATCTGCATCACCTCTTCGTCCCCAACCATTCGCTCTTGGCTTTGCATTACGTTCTTCCTCGTTTATATCTAAAGAAGTAAGGATTAAATAACCATCAAATGGATGCGACGGAGAGCATCACACCTCGTGTAATAATCCTATTACAAATCACAAAATTCAACCATTTGATGCAGCTCACGTAAAATTCGTCTGGAAATTCAGCCTGCACTTTCACAATCCCAGACTAGTGCTTGTTTCCAGAAACATCGATATATGGATATCGTTGCGATATGCTATACTGCAACGTTCATGATAAAGCAGCGTCGGAGAGAAAAGTGTTGGACATCTCGAGATATCGTGAAACATATAATCAGGGAGGAGTGAAATAATTTTTATACGGGTTTATATACACACCTTTTTCCAGGAGCTATAAAGACTCTTGTTTTTTAAATCTAATATATGGATTTTACAGACGGGTAGACTGACGTCACACCAAACAACTTAGGCTAAGTCCAAGGCACCATGCTCAAGGATTAGGGACGAATGGTGCTCAGGATCCGATTGGAGCCCATTATGTCGTAACGCAAGCGGCAATCAGTCAGCAACCAACGCTAAGACTTCATTCATCCTCTATCTGCATGCAGCTTCTTTATGTCACAAAGCAACGCTTCCTTGATAACTAGAAAGGTTTTTCACATAGAGAATCACCTGGTTCTGATGACATAGCTGGCGAAACTTTAACTATCAAATATTCGGTTTCACGACCACTGCTTCCTTATGCAACTGGTCATCCACAAGTGCTCGAGAAAGAAGAGTAATGTGAAAAAGCTGCAGCCCACTTTTACTTACAGTTGTTTGGGAGCGTTGCCTGCGTTTTCTTGAAAAACCATTGAATCCTCATTACTACAGAGTATTGTAAAATCCATTTCACGACATTTTAGTTAACTTTTGTTCGTGAAGAAGTCAATACACTTTTACATGAAAACATGATGAGAACACATTATTACCAAATATTTCCGGGATTGCAGGTGGCTGCTACTGAGAAACAAACGGCTGCAGTACCCACTAGACCTAGCACTAATTTAGACATTGAAATGTCGGATCACCCTGGGGCACCGAAACTTTATGCTTTTGTGACGAAAGCAAATGGCTTTTCTTAAGTATCAATTTGGCTCTACGATCATTTTTATTCCCTCAAGGATGCCAACGGCAATATCAAATGCGACCTCTGGTCTCAATTTATTAAAAAGATATACATGTGAATATGCATCGCTTCTTCTAGGGAAAACGATTACTTTAAAGCCTCGTCGACGTCTGCCACCCCAAGGATTTGCCTTCGGTTCAGCATCATATTCTTTTTTTTTATTGATATCTGAAGAAACGAAAACCAAGTATAGCCATCAAAGGAAGAAGGTGCATATCACACATAGCGTGATGAATCTAACACAGGTGACAGAAATCAGTTCCCAGATGAAGTTTGTACACATTCTCACAGGAAAGTCAGTCCAGTCATCAACAAAGATGCAATAGTGCGTCGTCAGTTCAAGGTCATTTACGGCATTGGTAAATTTATGTAACACATAATTACTATACCAGATGCATTGAAGGAGTGTGTAAAGCCATTTCCTTTGATTCAACAGTGAGAAAATTTAAAAAGCTAGACCCTCAGCAGTATCTACTTCCTACGTTCAAAGCGCTATTGCGTGGTGCTAAACTGAAGGATGACCTGCCATAATTTGTGGAAGGCATTCTATGACAACCAATTTTTAGGAGACAAATTATCGGCGGGAACTTAGTCCACCCTAACTACTTTACATAGAAGATAATCATTTATTCTACTTTTTAGTAACAACTCGTGAAAGCACCATAACACATGTAGAACTGTATTGTTACTCTTGCCATGCGCAAAACATTGATACTTTCTTCTCTATAAGATTGTTAAATAATTTCGTGCTTTTTCTCGTGAACTTCATCATTTGGATTGTCACTTGTAAACAAGTTTAAAGATTGCCTGCTGCATGGCAATCTCTTGTTGTTTTGGAAGAATTATACGTTGATATACTCCTGGAACCAAAGCCACCGCTCTGTTCACTCATTTGCCCTGTTCACTTCTCTTCACTTCACTTTTAGAGCGCAACTAAGCCAAATCAGTCAGACGCAATGTGACAAAGGCCGGTTAAGCGAAGAAATTAGGGCTCGACACCCAGGTTAATGTGGATTAACCCTTAGACGGCGGAATACGTAGATGTACGTTTTTTCACCATGCTCACTTCAAACGCCTATAACTTGGGAACCATTGCAGCTAGACCGCCATACCTAATACCTTTTTTAAAGCACATTAAATACCCTTTCCAATGGTCCGAACCCGATGTCTCTAGCTTCTTTATTTCAGAAGTTATGGCAGTTACAAGATTGGCAAAACAGACGGATTTTTTTAGGCTTGGAAAAATAATTAGCACAGGCTAAGGGTTAACACAATATTCCAATAACCGTACGAGCAACAATCACACACACACTTTGAGGCCTTATGCCTTCTTTAACCCTATTCAGGCCGGGGGGAGGGGGGGCGTCGGATCACGCCACGAAAATTTTTGAACGATTGCCACGGGTGAAGGAAACATGCTAAACACGTGAAACTTGGTGACTTTTCCTAAAATTGATCATGGAACACGTATGTGAAGTCATTTTTGATCGAAAATGTACCGTTCGAGAGGTATCGGTCCATTTTTGCGAGGAACCCGGCCTAAATTTTATACATTGTTTGCAGATTTTTCCACTTTTCTGAAAAAATTTGCTTTGGACGTGGATTTTTATACTCTTTGTATGAAGAGGTGTTAGATACGATTGTAAATACAGAAAGATAGTGGTCACTACCCATTTCATTGGCGAAACATTGCGATTTTTACGAATTTTGGCCAAAATTACGATGTCATTGTACGTTTTTGCTTACGTCAGCAAAATTAATGCGGGTATCAAACTATACCATTTGATAGAACTAAGATTGATGCATCTTTGTGCCGAAGGGTTTTGTAATATCTTGCTTAGTTCCGAAGATATGGTGGCTGGCGTGATCCGCCCCCCCTGGCCGTACAAAGTTTCAAAATACCCCGGCCTGAATAGGGTTAAGCTATTTCTAAGCCATGGCTACCCGATATGTGATCAATATTTTGTTGCAACATCGGCAAAGTCGACGTGATTAATATATTTACAAATATATCCACCGAGGGAGTGTCAATGGAGAAGATAGTTTCACAAGTCACATCAGGCATAATTGACAAGTGAGTGTAGTCAGATGAAGGGATGTGTTGCCGTTCTGATGTCTCACTAGATTTTTTGTGAGAGATTGTACATGTTTGATCCATAGACCTATATTCGAGGCATCTTCATGCCATTTGCGAGCAGTATACATCTGGGGTGAAAAATCTAAATTACCTTCAAGACACTTATGACTTAAACATTCGACGAAAATTCATGTACTTGTTCTTGTAGATATGTATAAGTTGCACTTGTTTTTGTCCTTTATTTTTTAAAATTGTCGGTGGGAACAGGATATTGAAGTTGCACTTGCATTACATAGAATATGCAATATTACTATTACCTCCGTCAAAAGTTAAGATCTCAGTCAAATTTTGGGAAATCTGACCTCATCCCCTAACTTCTACACTGCGTAGCCTATTTCTTTAATTAGTAATATTCCATTCACAGTGGGTCATATGCACTTTAGAAAGAAAGATACAAAACTAAGCTTGAGGCGTATCTTACTCAGTTCCTGTTCAGAGAGCTCATCGTAGTCAATGTCGTCGTCTATGTCGTCACTTCCATGAATGGTGAGAAACATAAATGCCATAAGGCTTGAAAACAGTATAAAAGTCAACTTCATATTGGCGATCTGCAACAGAGAAGAAGATCAATTGATCTATTTTTGTTTTATCATTTTTTACAATATTCAACAAAGTTATAGACGTAGCTCACAATTAGTTTCACTTCCAAGGAAACATTGTACTTTTTTACGATAAGATGCTTAACCCTATCTTTACCTGGCTTCTGTGACGCCCATTTCTAGCTGGATAGAGAATAGGGGTAAAATCATCCACTTCGTCTTTTCTTTACAAACCTGTTAAGATATACTCCCCAGAAAACATTTTGAAATTAAGAAAATTTGAGGCAGGTTGAAGGCCTGTCGTTTATAATCTGAGAATCAAATTTACTTGGGCACATTTTTGTACAAATGTCATGGCCAAGCTATTGTCGTCAACGAGTTGCCGAGCTTTTGTCAATAGCGACGGGAGGAAATCGCATATGCTTCAGAAAAGACTCTATCGCAGAAAACTGTTTGCAGCGGACCTGTCAATCAACGTTCACCAATAAGAGGTTATGCGCAGCTTTTAAATGAGTGCCATTCATCTCTACCAGATTTGTGGTTTCGGTTTACGTGCTACAGAAATTGGGTCGGATTTTGGTCAATTTCTATGATTTTAAAAGAAATTAGCTATCGCCTGAAATGAAGCTGATTAGACTGGTCATACAAGTGATTTTGGTAAATACTAACAGCTATACACATACCCAAATTCAGGCTTTCTAGCTACGTGCCTTGGGTTTTAGAGAGGGAGGTGGGGGGCGAGGGCGGGGTAGATGTTATCCCCACCAGAATGAGGGATAATTTTACAGAATGAAGGCGAGGGCTGAGCTCGTAAGATCGTGGAATAATCCACTTCTTCCACCCTTACTCAGACACCTCCGGCTAGACGTGAAGAATTCAGTCATCTATCTCATCATTGATGAAATTTGATGTGTAGGGGACGCCGCGTGAAGGCATTCGTCGTTGACCCCCATGTAGCTGTATATTCCACATCTGGTATGTGTCACATTTAGACAGGAAATATAAAGGCAATAAACAAAACGAATAAAAATCACGCACGAGAATCAAGCCATGAATCTGACAGCTGCTTTCAATCATTGTGGTTGAAGATTTTGGAAGATATGCACTGAGGAAAGACTCTTTTACAACAAAATGTAAAATAAACGAGGCATATGTTCAGAGCATAGTCACATAGTGTTCGCTTCGTATGACTATAGCACACAGCAAGGAACATAAAAAACGTTGCACAAACCTGTAAGCAGTCACTTGACCTTTACAACAACCAATGACCTGGAAAATTGCATGGATAGGGAATATATAGCAAAACCACACTCTTCCTTCTCTGTCTGGTGACAGTTCTATCATGGGTGTTCAAAAAATCCTGTACTAAAGCAAACTACTTCTACCCAACGATATTTTACCGTAGAATCAAAAGCTTTCCCACAGGAGAAGTCTTTCTCTTGCATTAGCATCATCGTATCAGACAGGAAGAATTCTGATTATTGTAGATTCTGCAGGGTCAAATATCTATCGATCAATGCGCGCGTCTATTCCACATATATGTCGTCAATGAGATGCCGGGATCCTCAATCAAACTAGAAACTACTTTCAAGAAGAAGACAACTCTTTTCCCAGTGGGCACGCAACGTTGTTTCAACGTTGAAATAACGTTGAAAAAAGGTCTGAACGTCGGCGACCTAATTTCA
>JAOBRC010739005.1:0-10281 GCA_027575255.1 Scolionema suvaense | reverse complement strand
CAGGCAAACTCGGACATTGTGAGGCAGCCTAAGTAAGACTAGATCAGAAATTCGAGGGCAACTTATGGCAAGTATGACCAATTAGCGGAACATAACATATCGGTATGCCTAAGGAGGACCTGTCGTGCATCAAAAGCACCTCTATAATCTATTGTAACTTTCACTGAATGTGACATCGGCAGTGGTTCTACGACTAGAAGAGCAATGGTGCGACAAAAGCTGGACAAAGTCACTTGGTCAAAAGACTGTACTTCAAAAGTGGAAAAGATGTTCATCTTATGTGTCCCGTTTTTCACTGTGATCATCCAGGTTTATATCGTAAAGAGGATGCTGCAAACACGCGTATTGCAAACACGACTGGTTTTTATACTTTGACATGAATGGTGTTTCCAGAGAACTTCACAAGAAATTGGACTAAGCCAATCTTAAAAACAAAAGCAAAAACCACAGACATGTAGACCTTTGACACGAATATTGGCTTCGCAGAAAAATTCATGAAGAAGTCAATTTCAGCTGGAGGACGCAGAACGACTGCTATCCAAGCGCAAAGAATGTGTTCAGGAACACTGAAATAATTGAGACATTGATGTCCAGATGCTGATAACGACTGTGACGTTCCTTACTCTGCAGCTGAATACTGTTTATGCAGCATAGAGTAAATCGGAAATTTTTGTAATGGATTACAAAGTAATTGGAAGTTAGGATTTTCTGGAGTGCTTAGCTCTTTAAATGCTGTTTCTCACGCCATCAGCTACATGCGACCATGGATGGGTGGGTTTTGGTTGAGAGACTTACTATTTCTGACTTTTGAAAAATCATGTTTTGGCATTTCTAGGGTATATGCAGGGTGTGGTAAGGCTCGCTTTAGGGCGTTGCTTGGGATTTTTAATTTTTTCAGGTACTTTAGAGAACAAAGGGCGTGGAATTCGGTCTACTAGCGTAAATTGCTAGAAACTGCACTGAGACTGCAGACAGAGGTTGCTAAACACCTGCAAAAAATTTCTTGAAGCGCTTGCTATGCAAAGCGCTTTTACAAACAAAACTGGTAAAAAGTGCATTTTTGATTTTGGCTTAAAAAAGCCTTTTGTGCCAAATATTTTGTCCAGGGTTGTAGCTATTGGTACACCTGTGCGCTTCAGCCACAAATCCAGAACCCTAGACGGGCTATTCTAGGTTTATGATAACGTGGGGACTTTCATTCAGCAATAATCTGCTCTTTCACGTCATTCAAATGACAATTCAACGCTTGCATTATGAACTAAGTGTTAGATATAAATAGGAAAGGATTAGAAGATAGACGCTTTTCCTTACTTTATATTGGTTAACTAAGGAGATAGTGACGCTTAGCAACGTACCCCTATGACATCATCAAAAATCAAGATGATAGTCGTTGGATTTTAGGACAGGATATCTCGAAAACTACATAAACTTTCATCATGGAATTAAAAACTGGAAGTTATGTTCTACTGCGCTCTATCATCTATCAGCATTTCATTTTTGCCCTTAGTTCCTTTAAGCGAAACTTTTCTTCTTGCACTTTTCTGGACTTAATGCAGGCATTAAGCTTTTAACCAGCACACGCTCTATTTAACAATATATTACATAACAGTTATGCTGACTTACATATTAAGTTCAGTTGAAACATAGTCTGAGTGATTTAAAGAAAACAGACGTCTATCAGAGTGATTGTTTTATTATTGATGCTGGAAAAGAGTGCGTTTCCCAGAGTATTCATATACAAATCTTCGTTAGGGTTGCTAGGACCTGCATCCACAGCAATGAATACAGGCTTCATGGCTTTCATATGAGAAATTCATCGACTTTCACACTTCGTATATCACGACACTTTCTCGATTTCAAATTTCGACAACTTGCGTATGTGCCAAAAGAACTGCAATGCTGTAATGATTCCTTGCTGTGATGAAGGTAAGCAATGTAGACTTTTGATACTTATGTAAATTTTACAAATTAAATATCTGCAAAAAGCCGTCATGTATCATAACAACAAATTAGCAGTACTATTTCAACTTAAGATTCATTAATTACAAAAAGTAAAAGTTGCAACGATCTTTGCCATAAATTTCAATGTAAAGAGCGTATCTACGTGACAGCACTTCTCCAATCCCTGACATTCAAAGTTGCTTGGCGCACGTCAGATGCAGTTGAACAGAGGAATCATTGCCATGGTTTTACGGAGGAAGTGGGTTTAAATTCAGAGTTGTCCTTTTGCCGAATATTTATGGAACGGAATGTAGTTACTTAAAAAAAACCCATTGTTTTAATTCGATCAAAGGACTTGTTTCCGACGTTTAAGGAAAAAATTCCTGTATATGAAAACATAACGATTAACCCACGATGAACCGTCGATATATATACGAATATGTTTTCTATTTTCATCTTTTTTGAACTGGTATTAACTGAATTTTATTTGTCAGGCGTGAATTCATTTTCCACACACAGTACGTATGATGCTGGAATAATGCCAAACCTTCTGTCTATCTCACGTACATGTGTTGCAGGCTGGATCCTCTCAAAACACTTATAAGAGGACACCATCACGTTTTCGGTCAGGCAAACATTTTAAGGCCGGTAGACGACGTCACCTTGACACACTATCACTTGCCGAAATCAGAAATTATTCACTTAAAGCAAGAACTAATCCGTCCAGCAAGCCATTGGCTTTACAGTTCAGCTAAACAACAGTTTAAATTTCGAATCTATTCAAGATACGTTCACTGAGTGTGTGGATCTCCGTGTGATTTAGGTCAAGCTGAGTGCAGTTTCTAAACGCAGGAAATAAAAATTTTGAGTCTCAGAAGTCTGAAGCACGAAATATTGGTGGTACTTCCTAGTGCCATAACCTGGTTTGGTAGGCATTTGGCATTACAGGATGGCTATAGAAATTTTTGTGGTACCGTTCCCTCAATCTTCAGTCAGCAGAGGAGTGGAGGCAACGCGTCGCTATGTATTAAAAACCTGATTTAAAAGTACTTTTCGTTCCAATGATCTCAAATTCCAGGTAATAAACATAAAAACAAATCTGTACTGATAGTAGTAGAAACCGCTCATCAATTTTCAGAAAGATCTTTAGCCATTTAAATTGTCATTGAACAACTTGCTCCTGAGTGCTTAACATTTTTTTAGAGCTGTACGAGCATTCCGATAAAAAGTCAAGTTGGTATGCGGCAAAATATCTAGAGCAAAAACGTGTTTGATTTCAAACGCATTACACTATTTCCGCTTTGGTTTTTGCAAGATCAAGAGAGTGAAAAGCGTTTTCATCTCAACGGATTGGAGAGAAGATCGGTGAAACTTCGAGAATTTATTTTTTGTTTTCAAAGCACATGTAATGGAAGGAAACAAAATTAAGGATCAGAGAGTGCAATAGTCATCAAGTAGTGCAAAAAATGAAAAGAATCAAAATTTTGTTTTTCTGGCTGCAAGGGTTGCGGTAGAGAAATGTGACCACGAGTTTCTAAATGATGCATTTTATTCAGACGAGATAACAAAATTTTAAAACATGGGCATTATTTTCTTAACAGTTAAGATACGGAAATGCCTCGATTAAACACCTGCGGTGTTTATTAAATTTTTGGACTTGTGAAACTCTTCTTGTTTTGTAAGTATAAACGCTATACGTCAATGAAATGTAAAGCAGATTACATATCAATATCATCTTTAGTGATAGTTTTACATGTGTAAATAAGTGTAGCTCTAATACACGCCGCTCTAGATATGGCGTCTGTTCGAGGGGGCGTTTAACAAAAGGGTTTTTTATTGAAAAATCTCCTGAAATAGGGGGCCTTTATTCTAGGGGACGTTTAAAAGAAGGAAGTGTTTAATTGAAGCATTATGGTATTTTAATGACGACGTGATACAATGTATGTTTTGCCTAGCTTTCTGGGATTTTCTGTTTCATTGGTAACATTTTATATCCTGGATGTTCAATATGTTCTCAATTTTGTTCCTTAAATTCTCTCTGAAAATCCTTGTTTCCTATATCGATTACTAACTAGTAGTTATAAACTACCTACATAGCAAAATGTGTTGTGTCGAGTCTTTCACAAAACATCTTACCTTCAATTTCAAGGTTTTAGCCTGCCAAAAAAGGCGAAACCAACAACAATTGCTTCCAGATGTACCAAAGGTAGCGTGTCCCCTTTTTCTAATGCCATTAAATGCCTAGTTGCTTGGATTCAATTCGAGCCGCACATTTCATTTACAAGAATTAATCCAAGCTATAAACAGTTCATGTAGACGTTCGTTGCATATTCGTAGATGAACCCGTTAGGTAATACATTGCTTTGGATGCTTTCAGCACTCCTCTACTTCTTTTCTTAGCGTATGAAGATTCTGATTAGTTTTCTTTTGTTTCACCTCCATCAATTCCAGTTTAAGTTTCTTAGCCATTTTGCTGCATTTAGTGATATGGTTTGGTTTACTTTGGTAATGGCAAATGATGTTCCTTCTTCTATGGCTGTCAGTGTTTCCACTTTAGTTTGAATTCCTAGCTTAGATTCTTGTTTAATGTGTAGTTTTTGTATCAGCTCTCTTTGGGTAGACTAATTTTTTCGAAAAGCAGTCTGGTGGTTTGTGAAGCATTTAATTTTCCTTTGTCGCACTTTCTTGCCTTACCTTTTCCAAGCTTAATTGTGTTTTCTGCAGCAGGTTTCTTTGGACATTACTTTGATATTTGTATCTTTCGAAATCGTTAGAAATGTTTACTCTTTTAGAGTATTGTTCTCTTCTTCTATATCCTGAATCACTTGCTTTTTATCCTCTTCTTTAATCTTCAGCTATCCAATTAAATTCTATTCGATAGTGTAGTAACTTTTCATGCGTATTCTTTACTTAGTGTCTCAGATCCTCTTCATTAATTCAATCATCCTGCAAGTGTTGATCCACCTTTCCACTCGTGCTTTTATGTACTCCTCTTTCATGCATGCTGGTTGGTTCCCGTCTTCGTGAGTATACTGTTCGTTTCTTGCTTCTCAGCCTTCCCTGTGCAGGTTTGTTGCGTCCCTGACTCCTTGTTGTCTGTCTCTCTGATCCCTGATTCCCAACTGCTTTCCTTTTCCCTCTCTTACTTTGACTTTCCTGGTTTCATACGTTTGATCGTGTATTATGCAAATCTAATTCTCTTTCACCACTCCATATTTCTCTGTAAACTTTCTTTCAGTGCTTGCTTCACACTTGAAGTGGGTCCATCCGTTGCACGAGTTGCCCTTGACTCTTGAACAGACTTTTTGCAGCCAATACAGATGCCTGCGGTTGCCTTCGCTGTTCTGAGTCTGCCTCCTGGTATATTTCTTGCCTGAGATCACGTATTTTCATCTTCTGGTAGTTTTTCTACCAGTACTGTCTCTCCTGTTTCAATAGCACTTTCTGGATTTTCATTTGCTTTTCCTGGCTTCTTTGTTTCCTGCACACTATCTTCGATTATGTTTGACAGGGAAGTAAAATGATGTGCAAAATCTATTTGATGGTGTTGGATATGAGCACGTGCTTTTTACTAGATAACTTCATCTTCTTTGATTGCATCATGCTGTTGTTGATGTAGCTGAACTTGTCTAGCCTTTCTGGATGTGGGTTGTTGTTCTCGTCTCATACTGCTCTCTTATTCTCTTCCCTTCTCTTCACTAGCCTCTTCTACTTCTCATCCCTTGTTCTGCTCATCTGTGCTTGGTAGCAAATGAGCAATGCTATGCTTATTTTCCTCTATTTCATGACTCAGGTCTGCTCCATATCTCATATCTGTTCACCTTGTGATCTTAGTCCCTTGTGTCATATTTCCCTCTTCCTGTCTGCCATTCTCTTCATTACTCTCTTTTCCACACCATCTCTTGATCTGCCCCTCTGCTTCTGGCAACACTCATGTGCCTCCGTCTCATGACTCAGTTCAGTTCTTTCTCCCATTCACTGTTGCGTTGGTTCTTTCAGTTCTTTCAGATACCCTCTTCTCTTTTGTTCCGTTTCAATGTCATTTCCTGATTGGGTGGGGATTTGTTGTTCTTCAGTCGCATCTTCTTCAGAATTTTCAGCATCTTGGTTTTCTCCTCGCACCCGGTATAGTATCACACTTTCTGCTCTTGTTTTTTGTCGCCCTTCTTCCGACCACCTGAAAGGGTATCTTTCTTGCTTCTGTTTTTTGTTTTGCCTTACTTCTCGTATGCATAATGACCTAATACGTTGCCTTCTTCTCTCTTTCTGCCACCAATAGCTCCTCTTTTCTTGTCCTTCCCTTTCCCCCTGCTGGTAATGGCTCCAACTCGCTCGTGAGTGCCCCTGTTCTATGTTTTTCTATGTTTCTTCTTTTTCTCTTTCTTACAATAAGATTCATCTTTTCGTGTCTGTAAGTCTTCCATTTACTGGAGTTTGTGTAATGTCTGGTACACATATAAAACAACATACAATGTTCCAGCCTCACGTTTTTGACAAATACGCATGCACCAACCCAGCGGCATGCTTTTTGGCGGTAAACAAACCAATCCTGCTGAAGGCATGCAGTGGCAGAACTGCACCAGGTTTATCAAGCTCACAAAAACGTAAGTGGACATACCTACCAGCCAGTGCACTAAAACAATGTTTACAAGTGCCACAAGCCTTTATGGAATGCTTTCCGAAACTTACTGACGCAAACTATTTTACCTATTTCTGGAAATCAGCACTCCTCTACTTCACCCAAATCACAAGCATGCCTTACCTGACGCAGTAAAGCATAAGGCTTTTATAATAACTTTCTTCTGCGGGCCATGTCTCGCACATATTCAAACACAGTAGCTTTGCGTAAAATGCTCCTATATGTGGTTTAACATTGAGCTGATTGGATAAGAGAATAATGGATTGTGCAGTCAAGTGTGACGCTATCTGAGGAACTAGCCCGATCTGCGTTATTGGTCTGATCCGTTATTGCCCAGTTCCAGAAGGCGATTTCAATCGACCATGCAATGTTTTAGAAATGGATCAACCGTGTTTACTTAACCATACTTCAAGTGAGTAGCAGATGACGAGGAATAAAAGGGACGGGTAGCAAAATATTGGACCTCTAAGAATAACGATGAAATATAAGGTGATCAGCGAGTGACTCTTGGGATGTTTTGTAAATTTCCAACTATTTCTCTTTATAATAGACTGCGTTCTTGCATTATCTGTCACCCAAAGCGATGGATAAGCTGACTGTGTCCCGTTCCATCTATGCACTCAGTAGGCAGGTGTGGCATGCTGATGAGGCCGCGTCCATGTATCCTGTTTAGCCCTTTCAATGATCGCTCAGTGAGAAAGAGAATGGGGAAGAAGGCCCCCTCGCCCCAAACAATGTTGAGATGAAAATGAATGGTGGGTGACATTGCATGAAACTGAGGTCAATTTTTCATCTAATCAACATTGTTAATTCAGGAGGAGGGATTTTTTTATTGTTGGAGCCAAAGAGATAATGGCTAGCTAAGGAAGCACCTCGAGTAAAAATAATTTGTTTGCCACCCAAAAATTTTACACTTGTAGTACACGGAACTCACACGTGCAAGAGACAGCTTCAATAAGCATGGCCACAGGCTTTTAGTAAATCTGAAGCAAAATGGAAGAAGAAAATGTAGGAAACGGGGATACGGAAGCTCAACACAGTAATAGGAAATATAGCGAAGATTATTGCAGTCTCGCAGTGAGTTGAGAACTACGTAAGTCTGTAGCTACACCTCGTCGTGTGGAAATTTTCCTGGCCCATTCGTGGTGTAAACTAAACATAGAGACTGGTTACCATGTGCCAGTCGACTTGCGCACGTGCAAGAGTTTCCATGGGGTAGCTGCGTGGGACTACAGCCCAGGCTAAGAAAGAAAATTGCGGAACCCTGAATGGGGGTTAGCTAGACCCCCACTAAATAGGGTTATAGTAGCAGCAATTTTAGACGTCCTTTTCATACTTAAATAAAGCGTACTTCTGCTGTAAATCCACCTCTAAATGTCGTAAATAACAGTCAGAAGCCCAATTCCCATGCATCTGAGTCAATTCACTGGGCAAGCCCAGTTGAAAGGCGAAAGTTGCACCACCACGCCTAATGAGGCACAAGAAAAAGAATCGGAGGGACGACCAGCCTTGCAAGTGTTCTTAAATGAGCAGTGTTCTTAAATGAGCAAGAAACTGAGGCTTTTACAAAGCAAAACATCCTTTGTGACGCAGAAGACTGAATAAATAATCAGATGTTTCAGCAGGGACCGAGTGAAGCATGAGGTGGAACAGCTCGACTGGACAAAGGGCGGGATATCTCGAAGCAGCAAGGGGAAGACTGAGCACACGCTGACTGAACTGAATTGTTTTGGTACAACGAAAAGTGACAATCAAATGAGAACCACAGTCCACAACGTCAGAACGTAGCTAGTAATCCACAATATGCGCCGGAAACATGGAGAACAGAAAACATTACCAGCACGGGCCATGAACAAAAACATCAAAACAGCAGCACACAAACAAGTAACGTCGGCGGGATCAGAAAAATCAGCAACATGAGCAACAGCTCTCAAATGTTCTGGAAGCAGAGTTCTAGCCTGAGACGGCACTTGATGTAATGTTCGCTCAGCCAAGTCCCCCAATATTTTTCAATCGCTAAGATTTTGCTGTAAAACGCAATAATTTATGCTGCTATTGATCACAAGTCAAAAACACATCACATATTGAGTGAGAAACACCTTAGTCGTCGATACCATATGAATATGTGAATTTCACTGGATTTTGTTTGCCACTTATACATTGGAAGCTGATAGCCCCCATATTGGAACAGAAATTATATACATCCCTGAGCTTACATCTTAGCCAGAGGTAAAAGAGCAGAAATAGAAGTGCAGGAGAAAATTAATTATGTAATGCAGATCAGGCAAGACATTGAAGGTTTGAAGTGGTGAGAAAGATAGTGAAGCTTATGAGACAAAACTGTTGAGAAACCACAGTCTACAATCAAGTCGTTACAATGCAGAACAGAAGGAAGATAAAGTAAGGGAAGTAGCATTGAAATGCCTCGCACTGTGTGCTTGTTCCCATAGGAATAGAGTGGGTTACAAAGATTCACAAGAGTCAGGTTCCCGAGGGCCAAAGAGGGAAGAAGTGAAGTATATGCATTTGTTAGGAACCCAAGAGTACGTAAAGTTAAATGTGGGTGATAAATTAACCTCCATTGGAGCCAGAAGACCCTAATTAAGTGGAGGTTTGCTAGCTTATTCATCCCAGGTTGGAAATAAGTGTAAGCTCCCTATGTAGTAGTTTATAAGTCACATGATCATTTGAATTAGAGAAGAAGTGTCATTTGACAACATAGTCAATCATCGCACAATATATCTCACATGATTGATGTGTAGATTCCCTATGAAGTACCTTGAAAAGACCCCAGGGTTTGCGAACCAGCTAACTGCCCGGGTCGACAATACTAAATTTAATTCTTATAATAATTGTTTCTCTGGTGTTCCAAATTTGGAGAAAAGCCTTAGCTAATCATTGATCAAAAGATATATTACCTGATAACCGATGCCAACATTTCTCTATATGAGGGCTCCTGCCCTATTTCTGTGTAGAGAAAAGCGAAATTAGGGCAAAATTGTTTGAGTTTTGTTCATTTTTTGCCCCATATTTGATCCATTTTGAGCCCCCGTAAAGGCTTTCTACTAAATCTTATCAATATTGGTATGGGTATATGTCACATAAGAAATCAGAAAACGTTACCGCTGAATTCGAGGTGATCCCAGACGAACGGACTAAAATCCTAAATGTCAACTTCAAAGACTACTACGAGATTCATAGAGATTTTGACTGAAAATTGTGTTTCTAAAGAAAGGAGTGACATTGGAATTCATTTTCAAGAATGGCATTCAGGTGCAGAGGGAACTCATTCAAGATGTTTTGATTAATAAGAGCGCGGAAGAGATGTAAAGTTTGTTCAGATGACTTAATATGCTTTTTGACTTGGATTTGGATGTCAATAAAATGTACTTGCACTTGTTTTTTTTTTTTTGTGCCTTGACGTTAGTAACTGCTAAGGTTGCATTCATGGCCATTGGATATAGTCTGCGGTTAATTTCATGTAATAAGATACGTAGCTAGTTGCAGAGATTGTGTGAATTTTGTTATCAGTAGACATCAGAAGAAAACAAGATAGCGTACCATTTAGCTAGCTAGTATAAATTTGGTATACAGAGGTCATGGAAATTCTTTAGGAAAGTGTGCTGTCCAGAAAGTTTCCTCTCATTCTACCCCTGCAAGATCCCAGGGTACCCGCCAAGGTCACTCTGGTCTTGTTAACA
>JAOBRC010738894.1:0-10281 GCA_027575255.1 Scolionema suvaense | reverse complement strand
GTCGAATAGTCAATATCTCGCTAGCTATACTATTGGTTGGTAATGATGTCGAATAGTCAATATCTCGCTAGCTATACCATTGGTTGGTGTGTCTGAACGATTGACGATAATAGAGTACATAGAGAAACTTTTGGCTAAAATAACTTCTAGTCTAGCGCATTGTACTGAACTCGCGTGATTTCCTAGTACCTTTTTCAATTTAATGTTGTGCGAAGAATGTGTCAGAGAAATAAAGGATGATACATCAGTACATGATCGGCATTTCATCTATTCATCGGCCATTTCAGAGGAATGCGCTAAAAAAAGTTCCCGATTCATTCGAAGCATTTTGTTTACTTGGCTTACCGTTCCATGCGTTACATGTTATGTTTTAAGAAATGGGTTTCCATCAGCGAGTTAGCCTGCTCCCAGACCTCGCGCACTTCATACGTTTGCGAGAGGTGACTTTCTTAAGGAGTCTGTGAGGAGGGTTCTGCGAGCTGAAACTTTCCGCATGATCTAAAACAAGGCATACATCACAAACCTCCCATTCGTTATGATCATCGAACGCATCCACCACAGTCACCGGATCAAAGAAACGACTTCTCACAACCAAACCTAAGTAAAAAAAAAGAAGAAAAAAAAATGAAGCAGAAGAAAAAGCATCAGTGCAGTGTAAAAATTTAGTGCCAGTAAATTGTTAGCTTTCCCTTTTGAATGCTTCTAACTTTTTTATCTTCTGCCATTTGAACAACTCATGCCTAAAATATCCTAAATTAATTGTGTTTAGCAGACGTACACTATTAAAGGAGTGGTACCCCTAGACCACCCCTAGCCTCCCCTAGACCACCCGTAACCACACCTAAACCACCCCTAGGTCACACCTAACCACACCTAGTCCACCCCTAACCACACCTAAACCACCCCTAGGTCACACCTAACCACTCCTAAGGCCGATAGGGGGTTCCCGAGGTGAGTCCCCTAATTTTGAGATATATTTTCGTGACCCTTGCTCAGCAAAGCAAAGATGATGAGAGTGGACATTGTAGGAACAACCGCGGCGGCAGTGAGCTTAACAGGACATGCGCGACTGTGTTTCGTGCACCACAATGAAAAACCTTTATTGCATGAAAATTGCCGGGGTTTTTTGACCACGATTGCATTTTGCGTGGCCTGCATCCACAGTCCAACCTACGCTGCGCTCATCCGCTTGCTTGCTTAGTGAAGTTAAAACTTCCGAAGAGTCTGCGAGCAGGCTACATTTTGCAGCATTTTAATTTTCGCGGTCTAAGTACAAAATGACATCAGAAATAACTCGCTTGGTCCTAAATGGCGTATTTTCACTCGTTTTATACTAAAGCCCAAACTTTTTATTTGAATTTGTTGTTGTTATTTTTTTGTTCTTCAGAAAACCCGGATTTCTGGCGTATTATAATTTTGCAGTTAGTTACATATACAATTTCACACGCCTGACATTGAAACCGCGAAATTTCATGCATAATGTACTTCTGAGCCGTACATCCTCTGCTACATTCAAGCAACTTTTTTTTCACGCAGTGTAAGGAAGTTCACTATTACAGAAGCAGTTTTACAGACTGTAATGCTTATTTAATTTTTTTAGGTTGAAGGATGGGTGCTTATTCGGGGAGGACGCTTATTAACTAATTTCACTACTGGGGTGGGTGCTTACTCGAGGGGGCGCATATTCGAGGCATTACGGTATGTATAAACAACAAAACAATATTGTAAATTGGAGATGGGGCCAACAGCGAAATTCGCGAAATTAAAATGCATAAAAAATCCGGGTTCTAAACCGAAAAACGCTTTCTTTGTTTATATTTAGTCAAAAACGAGTGAAAAATACACTATTTTGGAGTCACTTCTGTTTTCATTTTTGTACATAGACCGCGAAGTTGAAATGCAGTGATATTTGTATTCTTGCATGAACTGCGAAATGAAAATGCCGTGAAATGCAATTTTGACCAAAAAACCCAGCGAAATTAAAATGACTGCGAAATTTTCATGCAATAAAGTACTTTCAACTGTTCACCGAACTAGGCAACGTGACTCTGTTATAGAGAAGTAACTTTGTTAAGCTGAAGGATTACCAGAACCAGCGAGTTGTTTGTGCAGGCACCTATTCTACCCTGCAGTAGTAGAGAATTCGTTCTTGAATAGTTCAATAGTAAATTGAAAAAGTTAACATTTTGTTTTCAACTTTTTTTACCCACCAGGACTGGACTTCAGAAATGGGTAACGATATCTGCCCTAGACTGGTTTCCAGATGTGACATCGAAAGGCGAAGAATACCAATAAATTCATAACCAACACTAGGTCATCACGGAACTTAACAAAACTACGTGCCTGCATTCAATAAACAAGGTAGAAGTTAACATTTTCTCTGGACAAAGTTAACTTCCTCTGCTCAAAATGACCATATGGGGACTGTAATGTAATCAAAATAACAAACTTCAGGCATGCCTGTTTCACGAAAGTTGATGACGCAAAAATGTCCACAAAAATCCGCAAGCGACAGTTTATCGTTTTTCCAGAAGACGATTTGGCGAAATCTTATCAACTACCCACTTTTTTCGATCTCCATTGCAACAAAGTTTCGATATATGTAAAATTTTTCTTTTCACAATTTCTTTGTGATTTACCAATTCACGAAAATTAAACTTTTCCCGAACCGAATAAAGTACCAGCCTTACCATTTCTACGCATTCTGTTCGTTGTGACTGCTATGCGTACTGCTATGAGTACATTCGTACCGAAAATGGTCAAAACTATTGGCACAACTGTGAATTTGCGTATATTTCATAGCATAACTAACTGTGAGAATGCATGCACCACTTCTTGCGGACGCTCTTTGTGCCTTTTCCTCAAAATATAGTAACGGGATATTTTCTCTGTTCTTTCTTGTCACTTTGCCGACTTTTTTTTCAAAATTCAGACAATCGTGGCCAAAACTTTTGGCACAAGTGTGACTGTGTATCAATTTCGTTCTACACCTAAATGCCATCATGGGTAGAGCACTTTTCGCAACCTTTTTTTGTGCCCGTTCCCCCGAAATAATGTTGATCATGGTAGGAACATAGGTAGGTATATTCAACATGACCGCTTATGCATGTGCATCCTTCATGGGTATGCCATTTAGTGTTCCATAGTGTACTAACCTCTGGCAACATTGTTTTGGGGGAAGGGGGCCATGAAGTACATCAAAGTTGAACAGATTTACCATTCACAGCGTATGGGTGCCATATATTATGTTTGTGCCAATATGTTTTGGCCACGATTGTAGTCCCCAGCAAAAATATTGCCTTAAGAGAAGAAGGTATTTTGCAGAAGAATTTTTTGCGGAATCTATTTTTGCGATTTTGGCCTTTTTTTGGCAAGAAGTATTTCCGCAAAATCTACTAGTAGTTGGCCAAACGCAAAAATGTATCAAGTTTTAAGCACTCCATTTAAGCCGTAAAATCTAACTTGAAGTCTGTCTTTGAGGCTGTAAAGACCCATTTACAGCTTTCTCAGCACGACAAATAAAAGGGGACTCGTTTTTCCATTGCAAAACTTAATAGAGAAGACACAATCACAAAATTTCTTCCTTGAAACTGATCAACCAGCTTTCAGTGGGAAAAATCTCTTCTGCAATATGCAATTTTTTTTTGGCAGTCTGAATCACAAAAGGTAACCCCGCAAAATTTTCTTCCGTGAAATGTTCTTCCCTCCAGGTACTTATTACCCATCATTTTACAAACAAAACAAAACAAACAACGTCACTGCCCCGCTACTCCTTTCTCGTATAAGGAATACTGCATCTGCAATCAGGGTCTGTTCAAGAATATCTCGAGGCAACTATGTCAAAAAGTAATAAGCAACATATACGCTGAAACAAGCAGTTTGTTTTCGTAAAAAAAAAGCCAAATTGATTTGACTTTGAGACTCAAAATCTTAAAGAACCCTTTTGGCTGGTTAATAGGATGCAGTTGCTCATACAAAAACTATACATCTTTCAACGTTAACAGAACTTAAACTTGGTTGTAGAACTTCTGAGTGTAACTTTTGAGTACCCTATCGGGCGAAACTTTGTCGGGCGAAATTTTCGTCATGACCCCAAAAATTCGTCACTTTCGCCCGACGAATAATTTCGCCTGACGAAAAATTTCGCTTACTACAATTATTTCTTAAAAACACAATACAAGTAAACCGTGATATGTCCAGCCATAAACGGCTCGTTTTGCAGCACTTCTCTTCACGTTTTGCGTATCACAGCACAAGCTCTCATTCGTCATACGACGCTTCTCTGCCTTGAGGTGATCAAGTCTTGCCGGAATTACACCTGGCGAGCTTTGTTAACCCTATCTTATATGGGCTCTGCGCTAACCTATTTTATATGGGGGGCATATATGCACCCCCCTACCTAACTTCTGATGTAGGAAAGCTAGCGACTTGATATTGCACAGGTGAGTACCTTACTAAGAGTACTTTTCAAATATAGTTACAACCTGCACACATCACCCCTGCTGAAATAAATTTCGAACAAGTGAACAAGTTATTGACAAAGACTGGCTGGCGCAGGGTGCTATGATCCATATATCCTCTACTTGCTTCCGTAAACTGTGGATGTATAAACCCCATACATCCATGAGTGAACTAGTTCTAAAACCATTCTGACTGTCTAAGAAGACTTGAAAACCAAGAAAACCTCTTTTATGTGCAATATTAGCGATGGGCGAAATTTTTCGTGGGGCGAAAATTTCGTCACCGAGCTAAAAATTCGTCACTTTCGCCCGACAAAGTTTCGCCCGATAAGGTACATCTTACTACATTATAGAGCACATGCATGTTCATAAATCACAATGAGCATTCATTCGAATCGACAATTAAGTTTCTCAATTGTTCGTCTAGCCTGATATGGAAGCCGTTCTTGGGTAGCAGTTAAGACTATGACCAGATCGTAAGTGAAGGATTGCTCGAAGTCTTTTAAGCAAGCATGCAGGAAGTGCTAATAGACATTGCCTGCGTGCCTTTTCCTGCTCCCGTCAGTAGCAGTGTATTCCCGCATGTCATCGGTTTTCACAAGGACCACATCAGTGTGATACATAAACTTTCGCTTGCATGCCTCACACCGACTTACTTTCACTGGGCAACTTTTTGTATCTGCACCGTGTAACAGAAGCTATTGCTTTTCTATTACCCGGTGAAGGTCAAAAACAGTTAGAGCAGAGCTTGTTACAAATTCGTATTCTCCAGGGCCAGTTCTGGCAACTTTCAAAGGTGTTACCACAGGGTTCTTTGGTGCATCATCTACTTCTAGAGGACCAAATAGTTCTGGCTCTGGTAGTCGCACACGTCTCTTTACAGGCTTAGGCGCAGTTTTTAGTCCTGCACAAACTGTCTTGCTGTATTTCTCAGACCCAGTAGGTGTATAAGGAAAGAACTTTGATAGGTGCTTTTGTTCACGATCGAGGCTCATTCCAGCCAATTCGTGGGGTGGAATGTAGAATTTCTAATAACTACTAGCAAGTTGAACCTTCCCCACACCACGGATAGCACGAATTCCCTCGCGATGTCCCTCTTGGACCCATCTGTGAAGTGCCTCATTTACGTCTGTGACATCCTCTGATACAACGCCATGATCCTACAGAAATTTTTTTTGGTTCTTGTGCGCTAACTCTAATTTATTGGTGTAGAATCGACCTAAAAAGTGAAGGAGTAGAAGAAATAGTAAGCAATCATTTTGGAACAGTTAAAAGAGAGGTGCCATTTTTTCATGGGAATCAATTTTTTCCATTGAATTTGTCGGACCTTTCGCGAGAAATGTTCAACAAAGTTGTGGAATTTTTTCTAACAACCTTAGCCTCAAGGACAGTCATCCACCGGTTTTAGATAACCCTTTTCGATATTATCAACAAATCCAGGCTTAAGCATTAGTCCTAACACAGATACCGCAGGAAGTTTACTTAGCCCCTCCCCGTCCGTTCTGGGTAGGACTACGTTGATGTTATAAGTTAGCCTGGAAGACTGGGTCTAATAACAAACGACAATCTCCATGCTACAATCCCGGACAAAATATTTGGCCAACCCTTCCCCCCTATAATAATGTTGTTAAAAACGATAAACATGATTGATTTTGGCACGAACTTTCCATTTCCACCGAATTCCTCACACCAACATTGTTTTTTTTTTTTTGTGGGGGGGGGGGGGGGAGAGGGATTGAATGACCGAAGCAGAAAATGACTTTGTCACTATTTCGGCCAATATATTTTGTCCGAGATTGTAGGTTTACTATTCCCTTAATAAATTGCCAGCAAAACAAAGTGAAAGTGTAAGTGTAAAATTTGTAAAAGTTGAAATTTTCAACTTCCTTGTCCATACAAACAATATAACAATGGAAAGGTGTTATGTAATAAATTTGAACATCGAGCACACGCGATCAAACAAGGGTATAACATGCTAGAGGCACTTATCATCGCTCTACACCTAAAACGAGTTACCTGAAATGCCTGATTGCTCTCTTGCAGTTCCAGCTAAGTTTTCTTTGAACACGGTCAGTCTCATCACAGTCCACCATCCGTGAAATCCAGGGACGACTTCTTCCCATTTCTCCTCCAAACTCAAAAACATGGCTTCTAGCTCATCTCCATCCGCGCAGTCCGCCAGTCCGTCCGTATGAAGAAGACCAGTTTGAAAACCATATATATAGGCCATCATTTTGGAAAGCGTAGATGCGTTTGCCCCCATAGCCATCAACTTGCGGACATCAGCGCTTTGCAAATGTTCTGTGCACAACAGCCTTTTGGCACCACGAAAAATATCTCCCAAGCCACTACTTACAGCGATATCGAGGTCATGGCTAATCTTTTCTACGTCCAGTAGTGATGGATTCACATACGCAATCTCCATAGCAAAACGCCTAAAAAATGTGGATAAATGTACAATTATACTATATGAGGCGATCCAGATGACATGAGACATTTCATACACTCTACATGTCATCAGTAGCTAACAATTTTAAGACAAAAGTGACCCGGTTTAAATATTGGACATAATTTATCATTTCCAATTGTCTTTTAACAAAAGAACTATAGAACAATGCGCCGTGACTCAAATTTTGAAATGTTTTTTTCACCGTCAATGTTTAAAGGAAATTTATGAATAGTCAGCCGGAACTAGCGCTTCGAAATCACTTTTCAAGAATTTTGAGAGAAAAAACCACCTCTGCGCCGCTTTGACACCCAGCTTAAATAGCGTAAGCTGGGACGAGAGCCAACTTAGCCTGCTTGGATGCTCCGTTACACTTCGAACTTACAGCAATAATAATTCAGACTGCAAGCTTCAGTTTGACGGCGAAAAACGTACCCGTGACCTCCTTGAAGTCATTGTTTTAAGGGATTTCGGATCGAAATTTCGAATCTGCAATCATTGCTAAAAATCTTCGCCAGAATCAGTTTGGCGAAGGTATTTTGGCAATGATTGTAGGTTCAACTTTCACCGGTTTTAATGTTAAAAAGCAACTACAAGTTGAGTTTGAATGCTGTTTTATCCTTGGTTTAAGCTAAATCGGTCTGAAAATTGCTATTTTAGCCTAAATTTTGGCATAGTACGTTCTAAGAAATGCCACTTATCTCGGGAACAGGTCGGTTTGGGACCTTCAATGTTGAACTGAACCTGTCTTGCATAATAGCTAGCATTAAAATTCACAACCTTTCCGCCCCTTTTCCTTTGTGTTTAGACGTTGTTAGAACTTTTACGGTAGCAGTTAACATAGGGTTAAAATATGCTGAACGACAATCGAAGTAAAAGAGAAGTATAGAAATATTGATTCAATAACTTTTCAGGAAAAGTCCGATGTTTATCATGTGAGATTGTACCGGACATATGAAATAAGGCATACAATTTTTCCACGTGCTTTTTTTGTAAATCGATAGTGTGTTCCGAAATCGTCAACAATTTTGTACAGGTACTAATTGTTTCAGGAAGCAACCTACACACCCAAACATGCTAGTTTGATTTCTCATGAAAAGGAAAATGAGATGTGCCATCTTTCATTAGAACCGCACAGAAACAGAGAGTGGTACCATTAGATACTGAAAGTGACATAATGTACGGGAAAGCATGACTGCAAAAAAGGAACCTTTGCGAAGCGTTGGACGTGCTTGTCCAGAGATATGCATTATTGATATTACGTGCACTTTAATATTAAAAAGCGCATAACTTGCGTTTGTCTAAGAAGCGAATGAAGGCATGATTTCACTTTTCCTGCATCATATGGCTTACAATGTCCTTGGCAACACACTGACGTCTTAAGTTTTACGTACCGGTAGAAACGCCGATCCTTTTTGAAGTGCCACAAGAATGACCCAGGATATTCAGGATGTTCGCCCTTGTCATTGACTAAAGCTTCATTTGCGTAGGAAGAGTCGCATAACCACAGACCGTTGGCCAGTTGAAATGTAGTGGCTACTAACAGGACAGCGTTGCCTTTCACACAAAAGCGTTCCAGATCTTTTATCATTTGTTCCGTGAAGCTGAACGAGACATAGTGTTGCGGAAGGAGCGTCATCGAGTTGATGAAATCAACTTCACGCATTTGTTGAACCAGAGCTTCACATTCACATTCACATTCAGGGAGGCCACTACTGTGAAAGTCGTTACCAGACAAGCATTGAGGCCTAGTCCTAGCTTTTGTGTTGTACACAACATGCATATTCCGCGGCTCCTCACAGGTGGTCTACAAATGATGAGATGATACACATATATTAATGGTTGACATAACATGCCTTTTCAACTCTCTTAACGTAACAAAGAACCCTCAACTTTCACCTTAATCATGAACTGGAAAATCGGACCACTTATTCTTGCCCAATGGTGAGGGAGAAATTCCAAATTGCAGTCCCACAAATAGTCTGGTCTGCAGATTACAAGCATTTGAATATTGCAGACCAGCTTAACAGTTTTCTGTTATTTAAATAAGCGCCTCCCTCAAATAATCGCCCCCTCGAATAAGCGCCCATCCTAGATCCTCGAAAATTAGCTAAGCGCCCGCTTATTCGAGGCATTACGGTAATAATTTGATTAAAAACGCTTGACAAAGGGAATTCCTCAAAACAACGTGGTGCGTGATGAAGGTTAGAATTGACAACAGCTGAACACGATTGAAACATGAGTGCGAAAAACCAAAATTTGGTAAAAAATGGCATTAACCCGTCGGTAAAGGCTCCCCTATCAGAACATTTTTGTGGCGCCCCAAAGGTGCACCCGGCGCAGACACACAGACCTTTTTGTTGCTGATATCCTTTTAGGGTAAAATTCGCTTTGCTACCAAATTCAGTGCTAGAAATATGGACCCATGTCTGACGGGCACTTTTGACCAATCTGATTGGCCAAGACGTTTTTTGTCGATATCTCTCATTCTTTACCACTGATCATCTTCTAACTTCGCAGGAACATGGTTGCTAATAGCCTCAATACGCCTGCCAGGTTAAGTGATATTCCAATTAGCATGGGCTATTTTACAGACCGAAAGTCACCAAAATCACTCCGTCTGTAATTTACAGACCAGTCTGAAAAATGCCCTCGTCGTCCTTCTTTTGCCCCAAAGTTTGGAACACATAATAAACTTGGTATTCTCTATATATGCTCGCCAAGTTTCATTTGTGCCCTTTTACCATGCATCTACAGTATGGCAGTGTCCAGTCTCCCGCAAACAAACAACTGGCCACCCGAATTTGACCAAAATTGGCATGTAAACTTGCATTTGACCCCTCCCTTTACCGTTCGTACCCTGAGATTGAGAATTTTCACCAAAAGACAGTAGAAAGGCACGAATATTAGGATAAATTCTATCAGACCCATATGAGTAACAACACATCATCAGAATGTGAATGACCACCCACCCGAAAGCTCTTTTATATCACCGTCTGCTTGACTTTAGTTTATATTGTTGCAGTAAGTGATTTTCTCTTGGGATAGCCATTTCTGTAATTTTAGCAATTTTTACCATAGGAAAACCCGCGATTTCTGCCAACCTGAAGGCACAGTCTGTTTCATGGTATCTGGAAAGATAAAGAGATTTGATTTGAATTTGAGTCTATATATGGCAGGCCTTCAGCTTGCTTCATGCGTTTAAATGGGCATCGCCACAATTTTTTTATTTCACAATTAAGATTTGTTCATGTCAAAGCCACAATCAAAGTCAAACATTAGCTAAGTGTGTTAAGTATGTGACAGAGACAAATTAGACATTATATAAATGATATAATTAGTTAGTTTGTCTATCTGTTCATTATCTCAGTGTTG
>JAOBRC010738783.1:0-10282 GCA_027575255.1 Scolionema suvaense | reverse complement strand
CTTCGCAATTTTATGCCTGTTCACTTAAATCTGCTTCGCAGTTTTGGGACTATGTAGCAATTTGCTTCGCAAATTGCAAACTGCGAGCGCCTAATTCGTACCCTGCATTGAGTTCAATTTTCACAACATGGGTATGTTCATAGTTGGATGGGTGAACCATAGCATGCTGTAAACTCTTTCAGTTTTGAATTTATTTGTGTACCAAATTAACAGCTTTGCAGATGAACTAGCTGGCTACCTTTTGCATTCCAAGCATAATCCTCCGGGTGGCATTTTACTTGTGACTGAGCAAACACTTCCCAGTCAAAGCCACACTCAGACACAGATGTAATAGTAGACCTCAGGCTTTTATTTAAGCGATGTGTGATTGCATGCGCATGCCGTTTCACATGCCAGCGGTGAACCCGGCGACCAACTACTCACACAACAGCATCAGTTTCTCACACGCCTCTTCACACACAACAAAGTAGAGAGCTGCCCTCATCCCCTCCATCTCTGTCATCTACAAGACACAACAAAGTAGAGAGCTGCCTTCATCTCCTTTATCTCTGCCATCTACGAGATCAAGATTCAGATTCAGTATAACTGTTGCTCTCTTGGAATCAATGATGCAACGTTTCTGTGCATGTTTAAGATAGGAAAGCAGCTCTTGGAATGAATGATGTAATGTTTCTGCGCATGTTTAAGATAGAAAAGCAGCTCTTGGAATCAATGATGCAATGTTTCTGCGCATGTTTAAGATAGGAAAGCACCTCTTGGAATCCATGATGTAATGTTTCTGCGCATGTTTAAGATAGAAAAGCAGCTCTTGGAATGAATGATGTAATGTTTCTGCGCATGTTTAAGATAGAAAAGCAGCTCTTGGAATCAATGATGCAATGTTTCTGCGCATGTTTAACATAGGACAGCACCTCTTGGAATTAATGATGCAATGTTTCTGCGCATGTTTAAGATAGGAAAGCACCTCCTGGAATGAATGATGCAATGTTTCTGCGCATGTTTAAGATAGGAAAGCACCTCCTGGTTTCGAAAATGAATTGTGGCTATCAGAACTTTTTGCTATTAGCATTAGTTAACGTTAATTTCTTTCTGTGAGATATGCAAACTGATACCCATGCAAATTCAGCTCTCTTCATGAGTTCGTAGACACTAAGTGTCACCTTGTGGCGTTCTGAAATGTAGGAAGTAAATAGGGTTACAGTTGACTTTTTCTTCTGGTGCAATCACCTATTAAAGACAAGAAATGTTCATAGCGTCATCAGATGAATTGAACGGATGCTACATTTTATGAGCTGTTTATGAAGCTTATGAAGCGATTAACAGTTGGGAGCAGGTCTAAAAAAATGATGTAGGCCGGTTTCTCAACTTTTAGAAGAAAAGGATTATTGGAGCATGCTGAAGCTCAATGGGTGGTGTTATGTTATGATCAGTGTGTCACTTTCTCATCGAATTCAGTGCAGCCAGATTTTGCTCAACACATTTTTTAAACTTTAGCTCCTGTCTGGTAGAGGATTCTCGCTAAAATTTTCTACTTCGAAAGTATTCTAATAAAAATGTGGGACCTTGTAAAAAAACGCAGATGTCATCACACCCAAACGAGCCACAAATCTTTTTGGGTTGGCTTCTGATCTTCTACTTCTTATACGAGCTTCATACTTTTTGTTTGCCAACTGACAGTGATTAATATGAACAAGAGGCAAAGCTAGTATTTGTTTTGGTTCATGATTGACAGTTCTTTTTAAAAGAGTGAGCGTGAGTATGCAGCATGTGATCACAAAAGATGAGCCGACTAAGAAACCGGCTCGTATGCTCTGATTAAGACTTATGGTTTCTCACAGAGTATGCTCACGATCACTCAGTTGAAGCACAGGCCAATGTCACCTGCATAAAAGCACACAAACTAATTATGTATCGTCTTCGTAGCTTCCCACCAGTTTTCATAGTAAAAAAGCTCCCATGCAGCATGTTCATTTGCATAAACAATTTCCTGAGGCAAACTTTTTCGAGATTTTCAGAAAATATAGCATAATCAAAATGGACTGTTTAGTGCCAAACTGCACCTAAGCACAAAAAGAATGGGGGATGTGAACAGGCTACAATTCAAAGAGGTGACAAATACCAACTGATCCTGAAAAACAGGACAACTACTAACCTTTGTGCCATCACCTTTCACGATAAGATCATAGATACCCTCGGGACAAGCTAAAGACAACAGAGATTGATCAGATAAGTCAGACTAGGAATATGAAAAACCATGTTATTTGTAAGGTCCCATGCGCACAGATCTTGGAATATCGCTAATCATTACTTTGAAGATAGAGTGTGGGAAGATTCAAGTACCTCCTGAACTTTTTGACTAAAGTGAAAGGCAAAATGATGGGGTACACAGACGCATGTTTAAGTTTGATTTGATATTGTTTCCAAGATATATATCAGAGCGCATGCACTGATGAAGCATGTAAACAGACTATATCGGTCATTTGGCAAAGATGGAGAACAAAGGTAGTATCAGTCTTGATTCTGCATCCTATTTTAGCAATAATCTTATCATCCCTAGTCATGCGCTAGTGTTGCTTGTGAGCTACCCTTGCGCTCTCTTTAATTGTAGCCGAAAAAAGTCTTGTTTCTTGACTAGGGCAAAAAGTCAGGCACAAACACGGAATTTGGACTAGCTAAAGCCAACAGTGGGAATTCAAAAGTTGAATTAACGTAGTCAAAATTTATATCTTAATAAATTTATAATAGCTGATGCGGTGATGAGACAGCAAAAAACAAAAGTTTTTGACCACAAATGTCTTGACTAGAATTAAACTGTGAATATTTACCTGTAAAAATATGTGAATGTTTGCATGAGTAGCATACAAACTTGAAAAACTGACCAAGTAGCTGTGCTTACTGGATGGTCAATGGAGAGGGAATTTACCTGAAACATGTTCTTTAGGTGAGGGATGCTGTCCATAACACATTGTGTTTTGTACTAAAAAGCATTTGACAAAGAAATCGCATAATAAGAGCACCTGGAAGTATCGGCCTCTGAATATTTCACAACCCTTTTTTCTTAATATCCGGAAAGCACCAATCAAAAGAAAAAAGCTATAATAAAGAGAAAATTGAACAGTAAGTCTCACCAGATGGAGAAAAATGTTGTTAGAATGGAGTTGCTTGATTTGCATTATTTCATACATAACTAAGCCACTCTTGATTTCGATTGATGCAATATCAAAAAATGAGACTTCTGAGCCTCTGAATACAAGCAAGCTCTGCCACCTCATGTCTGGAACCCTATTTATGCACATACTTGGAGATGGGCATAGCAGGTGAAATTCAGACCTCAAGCTAACAAAAAAAATAACAAAAAGCAAGAAGCTAACCCAAGGCAGACGAAATAGTAGCCTGCTTTGACATCTTTGCTTTTGTTGATACCGAAGTATTAGGTACCAAGATGCATATAGTTGGATTAGCTTTTGCTTGATATTATCTCTTAGTCATTGGATGGAAATGGCTTTCTAAATCAACTTACGATCAGTACAAACAGCTTCTCCTCTTGGAGTCATGCATTTCCTTAAATATCCATCTGCTGTGCACGGCGTCATACAAGGATAACTTAAGCCATTCACAAATCCGTAGGCTAAATGAAACAGGAAAGTGCTTAATTAAGCCATTTGCACGAATAGAAGTTCACAATTTAAAGACAACATGAAACACGATGACAGATTAGAATGCAGTTGAGTACACTTAACCCAAGAGTACAAGCTTCAGCAGGTGGGTCTTGCCTAAGTTCCTGAGAAAGCTATATTCTTACAGCTGGAGATCTACAACCATGTGCAAAATATGTTTAACGCCTGAGTAGTGGCAAAATGTCTCACACCGCAACAGAAAAAATTCCGTCTACAAGTAAAGAGACGAATTCCTGGAAGAGCAGAACACATATGAACGAAGGTAGAGTCAGAATGCAGACCTTCCTGAAGCCAGAAATTCCTGAAGCAACTTCAATGCAAAGTGCCTTTTTGATCAAAAGTCTGAAAAGGTCTTTATGCCTCGACACCCATTATCTTTCCACAATTTTGGTAGCTAAAAAGCCTATAATTAACTGTCCCTACAAGTCTCAGTCTAACTGAGACCGTAAAGAAAACGGAAATATGGAAAATATTGTCACCACAATAATGATAACAAAAAGCGGAACACATCTTCTACTTGTATTGTACACATGACCTCCCAATGATAGCAAGTGAATATATGCCAATTTCTTAAACATTTTCACAGTTTACAAACATAGCTCTTATTTGCCAGCATGTAAGTAAAGAGCCAATTTCTTTGCTTAAATCTATGGTTTAAGTTCTTCCACCAACACCCCTGCACTTCATATCGATACCATACTAATCTAAATATGCATGACTAGTTCAATGATTCACACTGAAGCACTATACGAAAAGTAAAAAAACAATTTACAAGGATATTATCAATCAGTCCTGAAATACATAAGTATCCATGGGCATACATACCAGCATCAGCTTTGGTCATAACGTATTTCGGTAGGATCCATCGTTTCAATTTCCCGAAGTCAAAATCAATGCGCACATAATGAAGCATATTGGCTTCAAAACCATTCAATACCGTTCCTCCCCTCAAGAAAGGAATGGTCAAGTTATGCATGGCACCAACTGAATCTTCCACGTTACCATAGACAATAGTAGCTGTTGCTGAATCAAAATTAAACCACAATTTGGTACGCCATGCGACTGCTATGCTGCTGCTATTAATGATCTTGAAATGTGCAACATTTTGCGACCAATTAACAGATCGGGCAAGCACAGCTTCATCTTCATCATCTGCAGAAAGAGAAGAGTCAGCATAAAATCAAAACTAGTTCATTGGAATAAACTCAGGCAAACGGAAAAACAGCAAAAATTGAATTTCATCACTTTCAAACAGAAGTCAGTAAGTAACATCTAGCCTGTAGATACCTCCGACACAGGGCATTTGTCAGGCATGAATTGAGAAAATCACTTGGTCAAAATTCATTTACATTTGTACGCCACTTGAGATTGTCAGTTGGGGATATGTGCCCTAATTAATATCAATGAGCTCTGAGCTCTTCTTCACAGGTTCACGTAGAAAGAGTGCCTAAGAACAGTATGTTTTTTAAATCCTCAAACATTTTTCAATACTGGGTGTTTAGTGCTAGTTTCGATCTGATAATACTGAAACCATTTACATAGAAATCTGTTGCATGTAAACAGGTCAATAAAAAACATGCGGTAATAACGAAAGACTACACACTCTCGATCGGCAGGCGGTCACCACTAACTAGCCATCAATAAACGAGGTGTGATGTGAAGATCGACCACACTGCTGTAGCACAACAATTTGGTTCGACAAAGAAAATTTTAGATATTGCTTTGAAATCTTTTCACAGAAGCCGGAATAATAAACATGCACAGAAAGCTTTTATACGTGTTTTATTCTAAAAACTTTGTTCTGAAAATTGTGTATACGTAACAGAGCTGCCCTACAAGCAAGTGCACAAACAAGTAGCGTTTCTGAAGAGAATTCTCTGCAGCATGGGACTGTTTTTCGTAGCTCCCAAATCAAATTAATCGCTACTTATTGAATTGCTGCTTAGTCACATCATTGCCAAATTGGTCTCCATTATCATGTTGACTCATGCCACTGGATTCCGTTTAGTCTTAAGTGCGTTTATCAAACGTAAAGAATGCAAAAAAGGCATGTCCATTATTTAAGTTCCAACAAGAAAGACATTCTAAAGACACAAAAACATTATTGGGGTTGTAAACAAAATCAATTTCACAGAGCATTTCCCATTAACTCTTACAAAGTTATTTCTGCATAATTCTCACAAAAAATAATACGTTCGCTACACTCACGTATCATCTGATATGGATGCCCACCTGAGTTGGAATGAACTTCATCAAAAATGATTTTTTCTTTGAAGTTTTCGAAATTTGATGAAAGTTTATTCTCCTAGTTAGATACACTCTTTTTTTTATAAGCATAGGGTAAATTGGGCTGAGGCTCAATATGCTCAAGCTATTTTAGATTTCTGCCTCAAAACGTGCTTAGTAGTAAGAATAGGCGTAAATTTAGCAAATTTAGTAAATTTAGCATGAAGATTTAAAGGCTCGCTTCCTGAACGATGAACTTTTGAAGATCACATTTTCGAACTTCGTACCGCAATTGTGTATAGAAGAAACATGAATAAATTGGTCCATAAATACTCAGTTTTGAGAAAGTACTCCAAGGCTTGGATGCAGAGTTTGATTTCTGCAAAACGGCCATGTTCAAATACATAATGCTTTTGACACAAGCGACAACAAATAAGTCATCTAAGATGCAACATGGCGCCACAGAGATTCCACGGTGCTGCGAGCTTGCAATAAAGTATTGACGAAACATCTGCTACCTATATTTGAAAAGCCTGGTAGAATGTATGAAGGTGATAGCACAGACCGTTTGTTTCAGAATTACCTAGGAGGCTTGACAAAGAGTTCATCTTGAAAAGTCTGCGAGCAGGCTAGCTCACGGTGTTCCGCAGGCAGGTCAAGGAAAGTTAAGCATAGACAGACAGAATAAAAACGCTAATCTTTCCGAAATTAGAAGCGAAAAAGAACTGATGAAACAAGTAACATAATTAGTGGACTCCCGCAAACTTAATAGAGAATCTCCATGTCAGATCAAAGAAGAGAATAACACGTAAGCCATAAGTTTGCCCCACACATCACAAAAACGTAATGAAGAGTTCTTGAAATATTGTGAAAAAACCTAAAACAGCAATAACTGACATAAATTGCTATCCGCATGTTGACGAACAACATCTTCCCAAGATAAAAGCATGGGTCATCATGATATATGCCTTGTTGCTCCTAAGATTCACGCCAAAAATGGAATGATAACTGATGACACATTCGGAAAAACAACGAAAACAGCAATTTTCTGATGTAAACTACCACCCGCAAGCCTAACAAGATTTTCCTCAGGCATGTCACATGGTTTAAAACGTACGCAGAGAGGCCCCTATGAATCACACTGAAACTGACAAAAAACGGATGAACCGTCCAAGACATATTTGAAAAAAAAACACTGAAAACCACCATCTTTGGACAAAAATTGCCACCCGCAAGCCAAATGAGATTTTCAGGAGACACAGCATATGGTTTAAAACATGCGTAGAGTTGCCCCTAATATTCACACCAAAAATGACAAGAATCTGATAAACAGTTTTTGACTTATTCGGCTAAAAACATGAAAAACGCCTTTTTTGGATGAGTGTAAATTGCCACCTGCAAGCTGAATGAGAGTTTTCCCAGATGTGACATATGGTCCACAGCATAACTACTATTAACCTGTATTTTTTACACAAAAAACCACAAAAAAGTGATGAACAGATTTTGAAATATTCTTAGAAAACCCTAAAAACGGCCATTTTGGGGCATAAATTGCCACCTGGAAGCCAAACAAAAATTTTTGTCAGAATTCTGGCTTCATCACTTTTCGTCAATTACGGATGATCACCTTCCCACCAAGTTTCAGAAAAATTCATTCAGCGGTTATCCGGGAAAATGCGCTGGTGACGGACGGACTGAAGGACGGACGAAAGGACGGACAGACCTCATTTTATAGGACTCTTCCGCTAAAGCGGGAGTCCAAAAAGAATGCATTATAATTTCCAATCTCCCACCATCATTATATTTGCTGGATGACTACAATAAAATGATGACACAAATGTGTAACATCATATTTAGTCTTACCATGACATTTCCAATGCACTTCTAAGTCGCTCAGTACACCCTCAACCTTACATCTATCACCGTATATAGCCTCAGAAGCACTCAACAAGCAAATCTGCTTTCCATCACATTCAGGTTTCACGTTTTCTAGAACAACTGCAGCATCACATTTGCTACTTGCCCTTGAACATGAGTAGTCTTGGTTTCTACCAAAAGTTGCATGATAAACTTCAATTTTTCCACTGTCACAACTGATGTTGTCAGATTTTGCCTCTTGTATGATTTTCATGTGTTCCTCAGGCACTAAAATGAACAAAAAAGCATTTGCGGCCGATTACTGAATCTTATAAAAAATTAAAAAATACAAGCAAAAAATTAATCAACCCAACACCAAATGGTAGACTCTTTCACAGATGCTATTGCCCTCCAAGAGAAAAATAAACCAAAATAGACAATATGGTCTTACACAAGACAGCAATAACACCATAATGTTACTCAGTAAAGGCGAAAATCATCGATCTTGAGACATTTTAATGTATCCAGGTGAAAGACTTTATTTTGCTGAGCCATGAATAGCATAAAAAAGCTTTTATCGCTTCCTTGGAATAGAACATGATCAAGGTTTAATTCAAGCTAGACTTGAGTTTTGTGTCTTGTTTTCCTTTAAGCATACTTTATCCTCAGAGATGATTACTTTGTATCAAAAAATACTACATTTTACCCATACTTTCAAAAGGTATCCTTATCATGTCTTCAATTCTTGTAATGCAATCAAAACGTTTGCAATGCAATCAAGACACCATTCTTAGTAAACCTCTGTCTAGTGGCCACCTCCCAATAACGGCCACCTAACCTTGTCGATAAAAGTGGCTGTTAATCTGCTGAGGATGATTTGTTCTTTTAGTACACTAGTGCCACAGCGTCCAGACGTGGCTGGTGGAAGAGATTCGTTACTATCTAAGAGGTCAGTAGATACATACACATTAGCTAGCTATCACTGGAGCATATTTGTACACAATGGCCACTATTGGAGGTTTGACTGTATTCTACCTATGAAGCGTTGTCTGGAAAAAAGAGCTGTATCAAATGATTCAAAGTGATATTACCTGGAGGGACAGCGTACTCACCTCTGCATCTCCAGCGGATCTCAACATATTTATTCACACCTTTGCATGGGTCAGCGCCAAACCACGCCACTGTGCCAGGAACCTGACATGAAGCTTTACCATTACATACACCAGAAACACTAGGGAACGCAGAGGCAAGAATACAGTCGTTTGTAGAAGCTTTGTCGTGTGGACATGAATCCAAACCATTACGGCCGTAATTCGCACATAAAATCTCAATAACCCCTTCCCTGCACTCAACATGAGCTGTCTGTCCATAGCAGGCTTCTTTGACGTAATGTGGTGTTGGCCTTCCACGGCGAAGGTCAATACCAGCAGAAGTTGCACCTAAACCAGATAAGAAAAAAATTCTTTTACTAGAAAGGATCTGCACGCATGGAATTCAATCAAACTTTTTGCATAATGAAGTTACGACTTTTCTAACAGTAGCAGACACACTACAGGAACAGAGACAAAAGAACATCGACAAGGTTTATGAGTCTTGATGACATAAGACTCTCAGAAACACAATTCAGCCCAGTGATGCGACTTCCAAAGTATACTTTCATGCTCCTGGGCTGTCCCATGTATATGCTGTTGCTGATAAGCCTTGTCTAAACAGTGGAAGAAGCCATTAAGGAATTTATCCTATCTGGCCATTTACTAAGTAGTTAGGAAAATTTCCTTCACTATTAATTTATCATTTCTACCTTTAAGACTTACTCGGGTCTTATTAATTCAATTGTATTACTTTGACATCCTGTTATATAAGGCTGCGTTAGCTCTATATTGCCTGAATTCATTGAGAATGACACTGGAATAGTGGTCAAAGCGTCTGACACAGATAGTCTCTTTTCTTGACAAGAATGTTTTTCAGAATTGTGTTCATTTTACTTTGTTCGAAGTTGTCTGTGGGTAGTGGATTTTAGAACATAATTTGTATTCATTGTGTTATTTTTCATTAAAGGAACTGTGGCTCTGAAGTTTTTCTTACTGATGGCATGTGAGCTTCCATTCTTCTAAACTTCATGAGATACCGGCCTATCTATGCAGAAGTTCACTATGGCACTTTCTTCTGCACATCGAAATAGCCAGTTTTCCAAACCTTGCACTTAGTAAGACTAAATTAATGGATTCAGAATCTTTGTCTGGAGACAACATGCGCTTTTGCCCCGTATGTCAAGACCACACAACCAGCGCCAAAAAAGTGGTGTTCGTATCGGCTGGGTCAGCCTTGGTGTGCATGTGAACAGGTGTGAGACAAATCAACAGCAGGTGTTTGCAACAATCGAGTAGTCGACTGCTCCAAGTGTGACCCATTATCGCTACCTATCTCCCACTAGAAGTTTCACTCGCGTCAAATTCGGCCACACGCGTCTTACAGCGTTGCATGGAGTCTGACATTTCTTAGCAATCTTGTAGGTCCATTGT
>JAOBRC010738672.1:0-10283 GCA_027575255.1 Scolionema suvaense | reverse complement strand
ATAAAAACTGGAAGTCATGTTTTACTGCGCTCTATCATCTATTAAAATTTCATTTTTGACCTTAGTTCCCCTTTAAACTTAGGAGCTATTCAATAAACGCTTCTTCTCAAAAACGCCTCCATCCAATAAATTTTCTTCTCACCCGGAAAAAATACAAGGTATGACAGAGCATAGCAATCCAGGGAAGAGCACACATCTCAAAGCAGTTGACATAACCAACAGCGATGACCTTTCATAATGAAGTCTACCAAAACAGATCTTTGCTGCATTACTAGTACTTCTCTGAAATTTCGCACATAAATTTAATGCATGGATCTTAAACAATTTTCAAAAAACCTTTAAAATGGATATTTTTTAAAAATTAATGGCTGAGCCCAAGCTCAGCAACTGAATGTGGGTATTCCAAGGAAAGACACACGGTTGATAACGTAAGTAATGCTCCTCTAACACTCACACCAAGAATTACAAAGAAATTACAAAAGGTTTCCTGCTACATTTTGAGAATGCTACGAAACTGGCCACTTTTGGGCAATATTTGCCACCCACAAGCCTAAGATCGTTTCCCCAAATTCAACACATGGTTCATAATGCAGGTTTGTCCCCAAGAGGGGCTCCAAATTGCAAAAAGCTGATGAATCGTAATATAATCATAAAAAAAGCACTTAAAATACCCACACCTAAATCTAACAGTAGTGCTCAAAGATATATCATATAAGCCATAACATTAGTAATACTGATTCACCCAATAAGTTATAAAAAAATGATAGAGCATTCTTGGAATATTTTGAAAAAAAACTAAAAATTACCATTTTCACTTATAAATTGCCACCAGCAACATGAACCGGAGCTTTTGATATAATGCAAGGTCCATAACAGAATTAGTGCCGCCTTTAAGAATCGCATCGGAAGTTGGAAACACTAATGAAGTGTTCTTTAAAAAAACAATAAAAAGAACTGCTTTCAAACGTTCAAAAGTTTTGCCCAGATATGGTTCATAACATAAATTCTGCTGCGCCACAGATTCACACTAAAAATAACATAAAACTGATGACGTATTCCTGCAATACTTTGAAAAATCCTACAATAGCTATTATCAAATATATTGCCATTCACAGGCTGAACAACATAGGTGACCTAATCAGCAATTTTAAAGGCTTCTTGATTTCAACTTGTAAACACATACCATAAACTCATGGCAATGTTAACATTAAATGTGTTTTCGATATCTTGAACACCGCTCATTTAAAACTAAATGCAATCGTGTTTGAAAAGAAATACCTCATAAATGCGTTTTAAACACAGATAAGTAAATGCGTTTAATTTTCAAATGTGATTGGTAAACGTGCCATCTGGTAAATGCAATTAAGGAAAAATTGAATGCATCACAACTCTATTCACTTTCAAAAATTTCCCTCGATAAAATTCTTTTGTAAGACTTCATAAAATAATCAAAATTCACCAATGCTACTGATAGCTATCAAATATGACTAAAATTCACTAAAATTTCTTCATCAATCAACCGGAATTTCTTAAAACAAATGCTCTCCATCTGACTTTCTGACTTCAAATGACATAACTTCATTTGACTGCGTTTATACTTGAATTGGGCTGTGCTTCTACTTTCAATGGAATGCATTTACGTTTTAAACGGACTGTACTTATCCTTTCGACAGGCAGCGTTTATACTTTAAATGAACCACATTTATATTTCACGCAGACTGCGTTTATGTTCTACACAGACCAAGCTTATGTGATACATGGACCACATTTATGCAAAAAATACTGATTTAAATGCATTTACAGACAAGTTCTGAAGTACTTAAAGTTGGGAAACCTTTTAAATCGCTGATTGGGTCACATATTCCCAAGATATAAGATCTGGATCATAACATAGATAATGTTGCCCCTAAGATTCGCGTCAAAACTGACAAAAACCGGATGAACTGCTTTTGAGAGGAAATAGGCATCAACAGTTTTCCAACCCTTTTGAAACAAAATGTAAAATTGCCATAGGCCATTTCTGGTTGTAAAACAGGCCACACCCATGCCTAACGAGAGTTTCTCCAGATATGTTCAATGACCCATTAATTTAGTAATAGTTCCTCTAAAATTAGCATCAAAAATTACAAAAAGCTAACGAAGTAGTCCTGAAATAATTTTCAAAAAACTCAAAAATAGCCTTTTTCAAGAGTTAATCGCCACTTGCAAGCCGAACGAGAGTTTTTTCAGAAATGACACATGGCTCATAACACAATTACTATTACCTTGAAGTTTCACACCAAAAAACTACAAAAAAGACGTGAATGAATCTAGAAATATTTTGAAAAAACCCTAAAAACGGCCATTTTTGCGTATAAATTGCCACCTGCAGTTTCAACAAAATGGTTTTTCAACAGTTTGGATCTATCACTTCCTTCGTTTATAACTCTTGGCCTTCATGGCATTTTTCATGAAGATCCATTGAGTGTTTGTATAGGAAAAAGCGCTGTAACGGACGGGCGGACAGACAGAGCTCATTTCATAGGGCTCTTTTGCTAAAGCAGGAGTAAAAAAATTGAAGGAATCGAGATTCAGATTCAGCGTAATTGTTTGCTCTTTTGAAATGAATGATGCAATGTGTCTGTGCATGATAAAGATCAGAAAGCACCTCCTCGTTTCGAAAATGAATTGTGGCTATAAGAATTTTTTAGCTACTAGCATTAACAGCTACTTCCTTTCCGTGCGAAGCATAAACAGACAGCCCATGCAACTTCAGCTCTCATTCATGAATTCGTATATACTAAGTGTTACCTTGCATCCCTGCGCTGATTTTTAGTCAGGGGCATAGTTAATCCAAAATGGTATCCCTTGCTTTGAGTGGACGATCTTCAGCATTGAACATGACCGATAGAAAGCCGTGACATCAAACAGTGCAAAGTGAAGGGACGTTCTGTACAGAGTTGAATTTCTCAGCTTGGGAATTTAGGCAGAGAGTTCTATGTCTACAGAAAAACCAGGTGATGAATGCATGCTGGATTGTGTGCCATATTCTGTCCACTAAACCCCAAGCAACAGACTTCGGTTCTTTGTTGATATTCTCAATTTTGCCGACAGCAAAAACCAATCGCCAATGGGCTTGTGATCTCTGATTGCAAATATTGTGGATTCAGAGGGCTGCAATACATCGCACAGACAACAATATAACCGTGCAGTTGACAGGCAGGCTGTGACATCAGTTGCTTAATATGATGGACGATTGAATATCTTACCCAATGAAAAGTCGCACACAGGATATCTCTGGGGCGTGCAAATACCCACACAGGGGCAATTTTCTTCACCGAAAAGCCTGTGCAAATCATAATAATCTGTTGATAACTTAAGACAGAGGTCTGACAAAATATCCAGAATAGAATGACGATGAGACACCTCTCACATTGACCATTATTTTGAGACATTCAAAAGGTTATTAGTGAACTAACCCAATCCTCCGTTAAAATTCGAAATATTTAGTACAGCACATCCTCAGTTATTCAAACAGTCTGAACTTAATTGAGTGGCAAAGTGTTTGGATGAGATAACAATACAAATAAACATATTTCAGGCAAAAGAATGCTCAACTAGCCACGAATTTCTGCAGCAACCAACGCAACAGCAAATCCGGTTCCAGTTACAGAGACACATATATCTGATTAGGTTTCTGTGCGATCAAACTGCTAACGTTTTCAATCATAAAGAAATGTGACCTTGAAGATTATGATTATACAAAAGCATACTCAGAAAATTATTGAAACCTACTTGTTGGACTATTTGGATAACTGAGGTTCGAATAAGAATAGTTTTGATAATCGAGGATTCACTATAAACACAACAGGGTCTTGTTAAGGGGTTACAGTACACAAAGCAGAGTCCACCTGGTCTAGTCAAATTTCAAACAAAACATCAAAAGACCTACCGCAAATACATCAGCACTCATAAATCGAGAGAGAGTCAACGCAAGATAACTTTCAACCAAATTAGTTCTAGATATGAAATGAAAACAAAAGTAATCATAAGATTTTGGCAAATCATGGCATCTTCTTTTTTCCTGACTAGCTAAATCCTTTCATATCCTCACTACAAACAAGCAGCTCTGGAACTTAATTTATAAATGTCATGTGGCATTGCCTGATGCAGGAATTGTGCATTTCAATTCTAGATTGTAAAGCCCTGAGAGATAGTGACCCATCATACAGAAACTTACATCAGCTATCACATTTTGATAATGAAGGCTATCGTCCCTCTCAGCTGGGTAATCACGGTGAAAGTATGTATGCTGTACTCAGCTGAAAACTCACATTTCTCGGGAATCTCTCTACACAATTCTAAATCTACCAACCCTGTAGCCTTTGTTCAAGACCCTTACTTCATGTTTCATACAGGTTTTTTGCATCTGAGCCTGATTTGCTGTCCAGCTTGTTCTAAGCTCTACTGATAACTGATTATGCACACGCTATGTGAGCAGACGCGTCTGTGGAGGGGCAGCAAATTGGAAATAGGTATGCGTGTCAAAAAGGCCCTGAGTCAATTCAGGTAATCTACACGTGTGCATAGTGATACGCGTAATAGATAAATTGCTAGACGGCAAATTGCTCACTGTTGCAAAGACCCTACACGATGTTTTCAAATTGTCTTGAACGAAGGCTACCGATCCTCAATCTACACTAACTTAATTCTGATTTCGCTAAGGTCGACTGTCAGAGAGAACTGTCGCCTAAAATGTTGAGCTGTATCACATTCAATTTGAAAAGTAATGAGTAACAAGCAGGCTTAATTTTCGTGGCTTGATAAATGTTTGCCACAGTGCTAGTTTCAATGGAGATCCAATCAAAGCAGAGTCTCAGCAGCAGTCATAAAATTTCAGACCAATCAGAACCCAAAAATTGATGTGTTATCACGCGGCAACTTGACAATCATTATCATGACTGTTCTAAACTATAAACATATTTCAATGAAGTACCACAAAACAGTCCCACTTAAAAAAAATCAGATTGTAGTTGAACGTACCTATTTCCGTGTGCTCTATGGCCGAGTATCGCATCAGCCTCAGCCAGAAGGAAATCGCTGGACAGCTTCCACGATTCTTGCACAGAAGATGGATCTGGAAGATAAAGATTACCACCTGCCTTAGTCACTCAAATGGAAAAAATAGAGAGTAAGTTGATTATTATTATTTGACTATCTGTTTTCAAATTTTTCCGAATTGTGTTCCCGCATTTACATTTTGGAAACCTGAGTCTAAACATTTCGAACTTCGATCCAGGCTTCTAAACCAACCGAAGCATAGACATTTTTATATGAATATTCTAAAGATGAGTTTCAAATTCAATGTGCTAAGCACTTGCTTAGGTTTTGGAAAAATTTTGATCTCATAACTGAGATCTCAAAAATGAGCCCAACCATGCACAGTTTCATGAACCTGCTTCACAACGTAGAAATCCGACTGCAAAACCAAGTACAGAAAAGCCTTTTTTATCTATATGGATGGCACCATTCTACTTTGCCTGTCCCGGACAAGGGCTGGCTAAATCATTAAGTTACCTTCAGAGCTGCAGTCACGTAGCAAGGTCAGCAAATATCTCTAGCCTGCTGACAGCCTCTGTTCAGATCAAGTTCTTACAGAGTCTGCTTGCTTTGGCAGTAAATTCCCGATGGTGAAATTGACTAAATTTCTTAATTATTTGCAATTTGCGTCAGGTGTTCCTACAGCAACCTCATGATTAATATCAGCTTGTATTGACTCAGTGCGTAAAGCTATACACAGTAGCTTACATATTGAGTGACTGGAGGTGTTAATGTACCCACTATACCAAAATTATCAAACGCAGAATGCTGTGAAAGGCCACATACCAAGCAAGCAAGGAAGGCGCAGTGCGCTTGGTGTGTGGAACAGGCTACAAGTTGCTAATGAGTTCTAATATGCCTGGAGAAGCCTACAAACCAGCGCAAAGCGGTTGCCAGTCTTTTTAGGCAATTATGATTTGTAAAGACTGAAAAGGAAATTCTTTCCAGACAAAACTCAAGCACCTCTCAACAATTCAAGCCATGCCAAAAAAATCAACCCATCCTTTAAACCAAACTTTCTCAAGATAGTAAACAGTAAAACCTTGAGAACAGGACTGCATGGATTCAACACAGTAATAAACATCGAAACATTCTATTCAAGACCTGACCCAGCAAGAACAGCTTGCCAATAAAGAAAAGAGGAGCTGATACACAGTGATAACTGAATAAAGGTATACTTTGTACTAACCGACACTGTTCAGCGCTTCTTGGAAGTCGTATGTCAGAGTTGGTTTCCGCAAACAGAAGATCTCATATAACGCATCAATGATGGCTTGCTACAAATTAACAGAGAGAACTTTAGGAAGCAACATACAAACAGAGGTGTTTGTCCAGGTCCTTTGAACTGGCTCCAATTGTGTTGGCCAAACAAAGGTACGAAGTCTGTTAAGCACTAAGGCACCACATAAAGAGCTGAAGTGAGGACATACACAGAATATGGGCTTATGCTTACAGATGTATCCCTGATAATATTGTCAAGAAATTGCATATGAAGTCAAACAGCGCCTCTTTCTAGCTGCTAGGAGATTGTGCCAGATCTTGGGCCCCACAACACAGTACAACATAAAGTGATTGGATATGTTTTACGCCTTAGTGCTGGCACCTATAAATAGTTTTTTGAAAACGTTGAAGGCACTTTGAAACTGGACACGAGACAATGTGAAATTCCCGAAACCAATTATGAGTTTCAATGGCACCAAAATCATGCAAATGAGATCCATGCAGCAACAAATGAGAGCTTGATTGTGTTTGATGTACCCCTCAAATCTAAATTCGAAATGCATGCTAAGCCAGTTGTCTACATATATTTTGGACACGAAACACAACGATGTTGAATGTGAGTATAGATACCCATCAAACAAGTTCGGTGGGGGATCAAATAGTTAAATCAGACATGATATATACGTTTGCTCTACAGGGCTCATGCTTAAAGGGAAATTAGGGCTAAATTTAGAGCGAAATTCTTCCAACAATTTCCTTGTAAATAGCTTCATGACAAAAATTCTTAACTCGCCAAATTAGCAGACCCGCGCAAATGAATCATTGTTTCACACCATAAACAAACAATGAAATATATCACAGACGGCGAATAACAACCATAACATAATGAGCCTATAATCTTATACCTAGAGAGGGTCATACTAAAACGACTGAAAAATCATTATTTTTGTACACTAAGTGCCATGCTCAAGCCAAACAAGAGTTTTCTCGGATCTGATGCCTGGTTCAAAACATAATAAATATGTCTATCAGGTTACAGATCAACAAATCAAAAAACATAATAAGTCCATCTAGAAACATTCTCAGAAAACTCTAGAAAAGCCCACTTTTTACTCAAAAAAAGCTGCATCCAATGTGAAACAGAGCTCTCTCAGATTGACGCATGTCCAGTAGTATGACTAAATATAGCTGTCAAGTTTGAAACAAAAAGTTTCAAGGAGGTATTGCGCAAATAAAGAAATATCTCATAAAATAATTTATAAAATGACCATTCTTGGGGGGGGGAAGACCACGCCTAAGCCAAAGAATGATTTTCTCAGACATATGACCCATGACCCATATTTTAGCTATCAGTGCCATCCACTTTCTCACTAAAAGGTACAAAAACGTAAAGAACAGATTTAAAATATTTTAGAAGAACCCTAAAAATGGCCATCTACGGCCCAAAAAAAGCCACACCCAAGGGGAACAGCAGTTTTCTCAGCAGTGATACATGACTCACAACATCACTGCAATTGCTATGAAGTTTCACACAAAAAAAGACAAAAAAAGTAACAAATGGATCAAGAATTATTTTCAACAGAAGCCATAAAACCTTTGGACAAAAATGGCCACACCCAAGCCAGACAAGAGCTTCCCCAGATATGAAACATGGTCTGTATCATAAATGTCATTGGTTTCCAATTTCGCACAGAAATAATGAAAAAGTAATGGACAGATTTTTCAATATTTCAGAAAAACCACAAAAAAGACACTTATTATATCCTGAAAAATTTAATATCTAAAATAAAAAAATATGCAAGTACTAGGCAAGTCTTTAGTATTCCAGAAAAGTGTCAGTCATGATCATTTAGGACTCCGTCAATACAACCAGCAGCTTACCCTTGTTTCCATGTGAGGTAATTTGAATACACCAATAAATGATTCCAGCCCATTGCTCTCGGGATCGCAAAGACTGAACAAGCCTGTAAAACAGAAATAAAAACCGGTCAAGAGACATAAACAGACAATAACAGCATTCAGGCTCACAAATGTCTACGTTGAGAGGAGCCAAGATACTAAAACTAATCTAAAAGAAGGTATGGAGTCTTTGTCTAGTTTACTTGGAGAAGACAAGCACTTTTTACAACTGATAAACGCTGGTAGAAATTTGAAAATCACTCTGACTTTGAATGATGCAAGAAGGTGGTTGTCATACTGGACAATTCTACCACAGTGCTGCACTCTAGAGTTGCTACATGTTTACATAATTTAATACATAATTTTCTGGGATCGAATATTTCCGCAGAGCTTTCCCGGGCATAGTCTAGCAGGTTTTTTTCTAGGTAGTTTGGCCTATGGCCGGTTTTTGCGAGAATATTGATTTTTGGTAAACTCAATTTAAAACTTTTTGCAAAAGTTTTTGTTGGGTATGAAAGCATCAAGATATTAGTTTGTAATGAACATCCAACTATATTGAATAGAAAAGGCTCTAAGTCACCGGAAGTACTTTTCAGGTGTTTACATGTTTCACAGAGAAGTGCCTCTGGCTTGTCAATCGCTATGGAATGGTTCAAACTGGTAAACGTGGACTAGACACTGCTTTTTGAAAAAATTGAGCTTTTAGCAAATTGAGTTCCTGACATACTACTACGGAGGTAAGAAAGTGGCCAGAAAAAAACCTATCTAGGACCAAGTAAGGGATGCTTCAATTAAGCGCGTATTACTCTCATTCCTCTCATAAACACAGAGGTATGTCACAGTGCTCAGACAAATGTCTGGAAGAATAGAACAGAGCAAAAACCCTTTATTGGTCAGCAATGGACCACGCTATGTGAATATTCGTCAATGACCCAACCTTACAAAAACGAACATGAACAGTATCCAATAGAACATACCTGCCCATGAGCGTACAATGGCAATTAAAGCGAGTTTAGAATTTTCCAGACGATTGAATTGATCTTCCCTGAAAAACAAAATGTTTAAGAAATTTCATACAGACGCAAATATTTTTCTTTAACTTAGAAGGGAATCAAAAGTTTTCATAAAAGACTTCTCCACATTGTCAGCTAGACCGCTGAGTTAAGCAATGATGACATCAAGCATATGCAGCACCTCTTTCTTTACTGGACACACTAAACTTTGTGCAGGAGTAGATAAAAGTCTGCAAATATTCCTATATAAAATTTGTTTCATTTACTTACCAACACTAACACAAATAAAAACCTTTTCTTACAGACGCCTGTGACGCATGAAATCTGTTTGCTCACAGTTAGCCTTGCTGACTTTCTTCTGCCTTGATTACTCACTAATACCATTATGTTGCACCTGATCAGAATTTGGGACATAATCCATCTTACTCCGCGGCTTTGGAAGTCTGTTTACATGGGTTACACCACATTTGCCTTGCTGTTTGACAGACATTCATTGCAAGCAGAGGAAACTGGTCAGCTGATCAGCAAGATTTAACAAAGAGATGAAGGGCCACTCGTCCAACAAAATAAAGAGCTATGAATTGCACGACCTTTCGTTGACTTGATCAGTTGTCTTGTTTCTACGTATGAGAACAAGCAGAATGCTGAGATCCACTGACAGGAAGTGCGAAGCGCGACGACTTGCAACCCTCGCGTTCCCATAAAAAATAAACCTATTGAAATCCTATTGAATTTCCCCAGCTGTCCTGGATAACTGTCCAGTAATCCGGGTTCGAATTACAAAAATAATACCCAATCAACATTCTTCTCGGCCCTTCCGACGTCACAGCTCATTGCTCAAAATTTCAATCCATTGGGCAGTCAGCGGGTTGACTGTTTAAATTCATGCCGAGCAGGGGAATTTTTCAGGATTGATCGCACGAATCAAAGGATGCGTACTAAAAATATCATTGTTTGCAAAAGGTCTCAATAGCACAATACTACTAATAACTTCAAGAAAAAAGAATACACTTTTTATAGAATTAACTCTGGACATGTTTCGGTGTTGCTTCCACCATTTTCAACAGTAAA
>JAOBRC010738671.1:0-17357 GCA_027575255.1 Scolionema suvaense | reverse complement strand
AATCCAGAAGTCCTATTTTCCAAAATTTTCCCTGCGGCGCCAACCATGGTGGCGCCTACGGGAGTCACTAATATAACTCATCATTAAGCCCCCTAACCACAAAAACCTTCCTACGGCACTGTCATGGATCGTTGTACCTGGTATGCGCGTGAATAAACGTTTCCAGTACAGCGGAAAAGATGTGTGTACTGATGCAACCTGGTACCCTTTGCGCTGCTTTCAATCTGCGCGAATACAATACCGAAGACAGAGCAAATGCCTGATAAGAATGATGATCAAAGCTAGACCTTATCAAACTCAGACCATCAGTTCTTCAGATTCAGACCTTCAGACTCAGACCTTCAGACTCAGACCTTCAGATTCAGACCTTCAGACTCAGACTTTCAGACTCAGACATTTACAAATGGCCCCTAACATACAATCAGGTGAAAAAGTAGTGAGGCTGTTCAGCAAACATTTCAAAGCAAAGATTCCAATGTTTTGTTTGTCACAAACGTTTCTTTGATTAATAGGCTGCCAGTTTCAATTGGTTCGTATTAGTATAATCAACATTGTCAGGGGAAGGGGCTGCAAGTACCCACATGTTGTTGCAAATTTTGTTGATTAATTTCATCAGTAACGAATTAAAGACTTAGAACCGTTTCATGGTAGTTATTACTAAATTCAGGTCATTTTATTGGTAACACTCTTTTTCGAAGTCTTCGAAATATGAGTCTCATTACTTTTGCTCCTGATTGTAAGCACCAGTTCATGCTGGAATAGTCAAAACTCTGAAAGCATCACCGAGGCTAATGTTCGATTTACTGGTGCCTATAAAGAAAATGTAGCTATGTAATAAAGTACATTTCGTGCCCACTACCCAAACTCAAAACCTGTAGGGCCATAGTAGACTTTATTTGACCAAGACTATGTTGGAAGACTCTGTACGTCATAGCGTATGACCAAAACATTTTAGAATATTCCACACTTTCGCTCAAAGAGCTAAAATATATATATCCACATACTGTTTCATCGTTTTTGATTTGCATTGAAGCACGCTGTTTGAAACTAGCCAGTCCGAAACTTTGTAGCAGCTGCAGATTCAATTTGAATCGAGAACAACGAAAATACACTTTTCATGCCCGGTAAATCATGGGAACTTGTTGAAACTGGTCGGATCTTTATTTCTTTCAATCAGAAGAATTGATTTAGTTTCTGGGGTTTTTAATGAATGATCGCAGATATCGTTGTGCACCATTTGTGTTAGCACTGCAGTAAGTGACAACTAATTTTGCTTTCAGGTTCAAATTTGTGCATTGGTACCTCCTACTGTCGATAAAAGATAAAGCCTCTTCGAATTAAGAATTTGCTTACCGAACGAAGAGTCTTTTATCGACAGTAGGATGTACCAATGCTTATCTTTTTTTAGGTGTAGGACTTCTTTTAAAGGTCAAGATAAAATAAATAAGCTTGATGTCTTGCATCATTTCTATATCCTTGCTTGTATCAATTTATAGTCCCTAACAAAATGGCTGCACAGATGTCGTTTAACAGTATCATAAACGTAAATGAAAAATCGGATGTAATGATACAAACAAGGCACAAAATAAGCAACTTAAATCTCTGAAGGGGATTTGAGGTGTCTTATATTTTATTTCTTTTTGTGTGGTGTTGTTAATGTTTTTTGTCTGATTATTTATATGTATGTGGGCTTTTGAACGAATATTGAGATCTTTATCGTCATACTTTGTGAACGGTACGACAGAGGATATCTCATCTTACATTTATGGAAGTTCTTCGTTCATAATTTTGTCCGATGTTATGGTGAATGCTTCCAGCTGGGTGACTAGTGTCCAATGAAGCTTTTATTTTGCAGTCCAAAATACGTTTTTTTGAAGACACAGACTTTTCTGTTTTGCGACTTCCATTTCCCGGTCCAGAGTAGCAGTATTTTAACTTCGGTCGATAGGTGCACGCTTCACAGTTCCAATCAGTTTCAACCAGTAATATGCAGACATGAAAAAGGTCTGCCAGATACGGTCAATCAGAATCTCTTTCTAAACGCCGATAGCAGAGCAGCTTCAAACAACACTGCTGGACGAAAGCCCCGTCAGGTTGATGGTGGAACTCTTTCTGATTGGCAGCAGCAGGTAAGCGAAGGCAATCGATGATTGGGAGTGGTGGGACGATGATGGACGATAATGGTCCTTTAGCTGATCGCCGAGTTGGGGGTGGGTGAGCATCGAAATCGACGGTGGGCCAGCTACGGTTGACACCGCCTCATCGCCATACTGGCGGGCTATCGGCGGACCGCGAGTCGAATGCCGTCCTCTTGACGGGTGAACAGCGGCAGCCGACGGTGAACCAACCGCGTTTACCATCATCAGACCGATGGTTTTCGTCGGGTGCAAAACTGACTCGGGCCGCCGTCCGATACTGCGGGAGGTCCGGCGGTTTTGCCTTCGGCGGTCCACTGAAGGGCCGCCTGAAGCATGCTAACTGAGACACCTCCTTCACCTCTCGAAATGAACCTTATTACTGAAACATGCTACGATGACATGTTTGATTGCATAGCAGATTCAGTAGTTGAGGCAACACTCGAGTGAGCTCATTGCAGTATCAAGGAAGTTAGAAAGCGCGGTAAACATCCGACTCCCAGCTGCCACAGCACGTGCTCGGAATTTCAAGAATTTCTGGACTACAAACCAAAAATTGTCTGCGCGTAACTCAATCGCCCCAACAAGTTGCGGCAATCAACCTCAGAACCTTTGTATATTTACGAACAGCAACAGAAGAATTTTAAATGACAAGAAGCTTCCCATAAAACCTAATCCAGTAGCTACTATTGTTAAATGTGGTTCGACAAACGAATTTCGTGATGCTCTAGATAAAACCGACATTTCGAAATCCAGTGACATCTTGATACATTTCGGCACTAATGATATAGAATCAGTATCGTCTTCTGAGCTTGCTCAACCTATAAAATCATGTGTAGAGATGATTCGCAAATTGAATTCATCACACCATATCTTTGTAAGCCACGTCACTCCAAGAATGAATACTTTAGATAGATCAGTTCATCTGCTTTCAAAACCATCCCGACGTGACAATAATTTCCTACGATGATCTTCGCCACCAAAAATTTTTCAGCCAGCACGATCGATCAAACAAAAAGCATTTCAATGAAGGCACTGCTGCATTTTTGCTGGCAATATTAAAAACGCAATGCGTCGAAACTACTCAATCGACAAACCCATCGCCACGCTCAACACCGCACGACCAAACTAGACACCGTACAAAACTGCCAACAGCCGTTCAAATTACCAGCACAAAGAACCGAACACCTACAAGCGCCCAACTCAGCGAAGCGAACGACCTTCGTGCGCTCAGGCAGTAGTAAACACCACCGCTCCATACCAAAGCTACTACCAGCAGCAACAATCTGCTATCACACCATCACAGTATATTCTGCCCTCACCGATATTGCACCAACATTATAGTTGGTTGTTGCAACTGGCTCAGAGCCCTGTCATGCAGTAACACTCTACGTTTTTCCTGAACTAAACTCTTAAGTACCTCTTCTGTTATGCAAATATTTTTGTCTTTTGATACATTGTGCTGTCTTGATAGTTGGTCGTATATTGCTGGTGATTTTCCAGACGAACGAACAACCTTCACAGTTTTTATCCTATTAATTACCAGTGTTTTATTTTTATTTATTTTTTTCTCTTTCTTTGCCTTCAACTTTTAGTAGATGGACCTTCTTCCATTCTCAAGTACATCCTCGGATGATTTTAATAACCTTCTTCGGCAAGAAAAGACCTTCATCCAATCCGTTCTCAATAGGCTAGGAATGAACGAAAAAATTGATGACTTCTCAAGGTATTGCAACAATTCTGCTCTTTCGTGTAAGTATTACTCTAAGCAGTCATTCAATGCGAAAATTCCAAACAAAAGATGTGAAGATACGTTTATTCCATCATAATATTCGGAGTTTAAACCCTCATCATACCAAACTTGAGATCCTTCTGAACTCATTATCAATGGAGTTCGATGTTATCTGTTTAAGTGAAATATGGAGTACAAATCTAACCTTCCTCACCTCTTGTCTACCAGACTATAACCTGGGATACGAACCTCCTCAATCATCAAAAACTGGTGGAGTGGGTGTATTTTATAAGAAAAATGTTCGCGTCAATAGACGGAATGACCTCTAAAAATCTCATGCCTAAATAAACTTGTAGAAGATCTGTGGTTAGAAGTGCAGACTGATCATCTCAAAATGATTATTGGTAGCGTGTACCGCGATCCTCAAGGCGATATGAAGTCCGTCTCTGAAAATCTTGCGAATACATTAGAGAGCCTTAACTACAATCGTTCTTGGGAACTGTGTACAATTGCAGGAGACTTTAATATAGATCTATTGAAATATGACTCTCACCACTCTTCTCAGGGTTTGTTTAACAATATGAGCCAGTATTCATTCCTACCCATAATGCATTTGCCAACAAGAATAACCAACTCTCATGAATTAATAATTGATAATATCTTCATATGTCAACGGAAACCAAAATACGATCAAGTAGTGAAATCAGGGAACCTACTTTCCGATATTACTGACTATTTACCTAATTTTCTTAGAATATCCTATCCTCAAAAAATCACAAAACCGAACCGATCGTGTATAAGAGTTTTTAACGCGAAAAGGAAAGAATCATTTGCGTTAGAACTAAACAATATAGACTGGGACGACCTATGCGACAAGTCTGATGGCAATTCCATGTTTACTAACTTCTATGAAAAATTCACGGACACATATGATAAACATTTCCCACTACAACCCATATCTAGGAAATGTTCCAAAGACAAACCTGGGTTACAAAACTCCTTCGTAAAGCAATTAGTAAGAAAAATGGCTTGCTGCAAGAATCAATCAGAGGTAATATACCCATAGAGACGTACAAAAAATATCGAAACAAAGTCCGCTCGCTACTTCGTGAGGCTGAAACCAAATATTACCAGGAAATTTTCAATGCACATAAAAACAGCATCCAGAAAATGTGGAAACATATGGGCAACGTTCTTAATTCTACTAAACAGAAATCTTCCAATCCAATAGCAAAACTCGTTTAAGACGACGTTGCATTTACCTCAGACACCATTGCCAACTGCATTAATGCCTTAGTCCTTTCAAATTTCGCCTGCCTCTAATTCTCACCCCTAAAGGGACGAAAATGAAAGAGGTCGAATGGCAGAATTATTTGAAAAGGGGGGCGAAAATTAAAGGGAGGTATAAAGAGCTAAAAATAAAGTTATGCCACCATATGCAAAATAGATGACCAAATTCAACAATTACATATGATTCAGTCCAGATATTGTCCATAGTGGGTAGGGCAATGCTAAGATAAGAGAGCGCATTAACAAGGAAATTGAAAAGGATTTATTCTAAAGCATCTAAATAACGTTTTATAGGTATCTGTAGAAGTGAGGATCCAAAGAAGGTGTGTGTGGAGGAAGCTTATATTCTTCCTTAAGCCATTTTCCCCAACCCCATTCCCACACGCACCAGTAACTCATTCTTGTATTAATGCACGGTTGCTTTCGGTAAAATTTTAAATACAGTCGAACCTCTAATAGCGGCCACTTTTGCCGCCAAAGTTAGATATTCAGAGGTTTACTAAGGATCGAAAGTCTTGATTGAATTACTAAAGTTTTGATTGTATTGCAAAAATTGAAGAAACATAATATAGATATTTCTTGAAAGTTTGGGTAAAATAAAGCATCTTTTGTCAATAGAAACCATTTTTTGATGACAAAATGGATGCATTAGCACTAAGTTGTTGCATAGACATCAGATGTATGTAGACTAAATGCAGAACAAATATTTGAGTGGCCGCTGTTAGAGGGGTACTTCTTTCCCTTTTTCATTTGGGACGGCACCAGGTGGCCGCTAAACGTTATTGGGAGGCGGCCGCTTTTCGGAGGTTCTCTAGAAAAGAAAATGTACGGGAAGCACTCGGGGCTGAAAGTTAGTGGCCGTTATCGGGAGTTGGCCGCTATTCGGAGGTGGCGGCTATTAGAGGTTCGACTGTACCTTTAATATTTGTAGAGGTATAATATGGTTTTAGTTTCTATCAAAGCTTTAGCTGAGAAGATGGGTGATGGAGGGGAAAGATGCGTTTGGGCGAAAACTAAAGAGAGCGAAAGTGCACATTGAAGGGGGCGAAAGTTAAAGGGACGAAAATTAAAGGGAGCCACTTTTGAAGGCAGGCGAAATTTGAAGGGACTAAGGTAGCTTCTTTTGCAAAATTGGTGAAAATCTTGCCGCTCAACTGCCACGATCTACGCGATCATTTAAGTTATATCTCCCGGCTCCAGTTGAGAAAACATTGTTCTTTCATCCAGTAACGCAAGAGGAACTCGAGAAGACGGTCTTATCCTTCAAAACAAAGTCATCACCAGGACAAGATGGAATTGTTAACAGCATTTTGAAATTTTCAATCCCTTTTATCAAAGCACCACTTACTCGCATAATCAATCAAACTCACACCGAAGGTTTTTCCCTACTCAGCTAAAAATTGCTACAGTTATCCCTTTATATAAAAGGCAAGATAGAATATATTGTAAATATTATCGTCCCATATCTCTGTTATCCTGCTTCCATAAGCTAATTGAGAAAACTGTACATAAACGCCTCCTAGCATTTTGTCACGAACAGAAGATATTCTATCAGTATCACGTCCATGGTATCAGTTTGGATTCCGTCCAAAACATTCCACTTCTCATGCATTACTCGAGGTCTTTGAAACGCTCTACCAAAATTTAGACGAAGGAAACGCTGGCAATCTTCTTGGACCTTCAGAAGGCTTTTGACACAGTTAACCACACTACACTACCTTAGATTCAAACTCAATTTGTGCATCAACTGTGCTTCAATCGCCTCATTGAAATTGTCTCTCGAATTGCAAGCAAAAGTTATGAAGGAAAACTGTCTTCAATTTCTATGCGTCAAAACCTGAAATTTATCCACTTTCATGTGGACCGACTGTTTACCGTTTAATTGAATAGGTGGACCTGGGATGGACCGGTATTTCACGAGAGTTTGACTAGGTGTGGACCGGTGGACCGCCTCATTTCAAAGATATTTTTTATTCAGATCAGGTTGATAAAAACTGTCTTAGATTCAAACTCAATTTTTGCATCAACTGTGATTCATTCTCTTCTTTGGATTTTGTCTCTCAAATTGGAAGGAAAATTTATGAAGCAAAATTGTCTTTAATTTCTATGCGTCAAAACCTGACATTCTTTTCATGACGACCAGCCGTGGACCGTTTAATTGAATACGTGGGCCGGGGGTGGACAGGTATTTCACGAGAGTTTGACTAGGTGGACCGGTGGACCGTCTTATTTCAATGATATCTTTCATATTCAGATCAGGCTGAAAAAAATGTACCTTAGATTCAAACTGAATTTGAAAGGGACATTTTCTGGCTCGCCAGGGCATGCCTGTGTCAAAAAATATTTCCGTAAAAATGACGGTCTGCTGTCATAATATAAACTTGTTCATTTCACGGAAAGTTTTTGTTGATCTGATTTGACTTGTATATTGTTCAGAGAAAACAAAATTTTCTGCTAAAAAATTGACGGTCCACCGGTCCACCCAGTGAAATACTCACAAAATCACGGTCCACTGCCTGTCCACCTTTTATCTTGTACGGTCCACCACCGGCCCACGTCAAAAATTGCTTGGACATGTTTATCTCAAAGAATATTTGCAGACTTGCCTGGACATACCTATGCTAAAAAAACATTTTCTATAAAAATGACGGTCCACCGGTCCACCCAGTCAAATCGTTATAAAGTCACGGTCCACTGCCGGTCCACCTTTTGTTTTGTACGGTCCACCACAGGTCCACGTCAAAAATTGCTTGGACATGTTTGTCTCAAAGAATATTTGCAGACTGTCCTGCGCATGCGTGTTTTGAAGAAATTTTTCCGTGAAAATGTAAACTTTTTCATTTCATGGAACTTTTGTTGATCCCCTTTAACTTGTATGTTGTTCAGAGTTAAAAAAATGTTCTGTAAAATTGACAGTCCACCGGTCCACCCAGTGAAATACTCACAAAATCACGGTCCACCGTCGGTCCACCTTTTGTTTTGTACGGTCCACCACCGGTCCACGATAAAGAATATGTGAACTTGTTCATGTCACCTGGCTACTTATATGATTGCATCAAAACATTTAAATCTGTTACTGATTTTAGCTGATAGGGGTTGTTTGCTAAAAGTGTTCCTGAGAATGCCTTCTTATCTTCAGGTTGCTTTTCACGTGTCCTTGAATGAGGTGTCTCAGCGAGCTCCAGTGGACACGCCTCTGCGAGAAGCAAATCGTACGCTGCAAGTGGTAATACTGAAAAACTGTGACCACCGGCTTCATCGTGGAAATGTTATGTGGAAAGTGGCTTCTTCGTCATATTGCTTCGTGTTTCTCTCAACAGCTGAGGAGTATGTTGTCAGGTGCCTTGGCAATACGTCGGCTGCTGAGCACCTTCTTTCTTTCACTACTAACGTCAAGGAGATCTTGTCGGCCAAAACTTTGAACCTGATCGAAGTGTCTGGAGGAACATGCCTTCAAATAAATCGACGTGCCTTCATTGATACCCCGCTCAAGCCTTCAGACTACGGTATAACCGCTCCCCACTCCCCGTGCCTTCTATGTGCATTATGAAGAAAATTCCGATCCCAAATACTTTCGTTCGTGCGTCATGAACTCGTTTCCTGACGTGAAAGAGGGTGAAATTCCTTAACAAGTTCTACCAGCTCTTGTTGGCTGGCAGACTGATCCACAAAGTTCGAAAACTAACAGTACTGAGTGATGCTGACCGCGGAAAAACATCATTGTCGTCTGTTAAGAAGGGGATCATTCAACACCAGAACATTGCCTATGTCACAAAGGAAAAGCAGTTCGTCATGTCCATGATTGACGATGATACGCAACTGATAATCCTTGAGGACTGGACAAAGTGCAACCTAGACGTTGACACGGTCAAGAACGTGCTTCAAGGGGGTTCAGTGGCAGCCTCTGTCAAATAGGAAAATCCACGAGTTGTCGAAAACAAAAGCCCCATTCTCATCACGTCCAATAAATTACCCCAGTTTGACGAAGATCGGAGCGAAAGTGTCACCAGGCGAGAATGCGACCTTTGGCTAAACCTTTCCAGAAGCGGAAAACTGGATGAGAGTCCGATTGCCTGGGCAGCTGATCAGATCAACCAGTATTACTTCTACATGCCAGCAGAAGATCGTTTCTATGAAGAAGAATCAAAGATGTCTTCAAGCGACGAAGAAAGACGGACGTAGTTCAACTTCATGTGCGAAGTCAAACTGACTGATATCATGCAGCCTTGTGCAAGCAGATTTAATGAACAACATCGCTGGGGGACTTCGTCAGTTCATATCTTCAGCGACATAACCAGCAGAATGAAAGTGATGTAAGTGGCAGTGGCGATGATAACATGGAACAACACGCGTCTGAAGATGCTGAACGAGGCGACAATGCACAATTTCAGCCAGAAAATGATGTACACGACAGGCCTTCACATGCAGGTGCTACCAAAGAAGGTTATCACTGTAAAGATGGCGAAATCCAGGGAGGCAGTGGTATGTCAAACTCAGAAGCACACAGCCTTGCAGAGGTTGATCTTAAAATTAAATGGACTGTTCCGTCAGTTGTCCATGCAACTGTGCAATCCATGATTGATCTGGTGTTGCGGCGAGTGGATGGTCCCTGGGTACTACTTGTCGCTGATTCCGACTTATCAGGATACGACAGCGATTTGGCATGTAAAAATTCTGTTCTAAATTTCTCTTGTGCAGCAGGTATATCCATAATTGTATTACTCAGATATAAGGTCATGATAATTACACTGTTCATGCCAAATTCATCCTGATGTATATGTGTCAGCAAACATGCTAGGAGAAAACATGCTTTAAAGGAGGCAGTATCCCCTAGGCGTCTGTTAATATTTGAGCAAAATTAGTTCTATTCAACATGCAACAAAAAAGCGCAGCATTGGTTGCATACTTTTATGAAGTCAATCTCCATACAGTATTCATGCTTTTGGACGAATTGAAATTATTAAGGGGCTGACCGGGATCTGCAATACTGTTACTTTGCATCAATAATCTCAAAAGCTTGAATTGTAACGACTTTATCAGATCCACTCCCTTAAGGTGGATTTCCACCTGAGCGAAAGTCACGGCGATTTGGGCGGCGAAGCGAATTTTTGCGCTTTGGCGCATGCGCAGTAATTGAAATGTGTGCTGCACGTGTTCGCTGCGAAGAAAAAAATAGTTAAATCCCATTCAACTGTCCTAAAGCGAATTTTTTCGCTGCAGCGAAAAATTCACTTCGGCACGACATTCGCTCAAGTGGATACTCGGCTTTAATACTTGTGCTCGTTTTCTCCATTTTAATTTCCTTTCCTGAAGTTCACTTTCATTCATGTTCTGCTAAAATTGCCGCGTCTGCTGATTAACAGTGCTATCTGTATTTTGTTTGAGCAGAACACATTAATGTTGTCTCAAATGCTTTAAACCGTTCTTGTTCTACTCATATGATTGTATTTTTCTTTGTATTTTTTTAGAGTGTTCTTCAATGAGATTTTGAAATGAAGACATGAATTCAGAACGATATATGCACACTGTAGAACGGAGTTCTGCGCAGGGATATGGACGGCAAGGCAACTTCACAAGGTTTCCTGGCGTATCGCCGACGAAAGGCAACTTTTCCTGTCCAGACACGTGTATGGATGCCTGGAACTTGGTGGCGAATGAACTTCAGCCTGTTTTTGCATTAAGCAGATTTCAAGAGATGTTCCCGCACTTGCAACAGAGACTGACAGAACTACGTAAGAAGCGCAGAGTGATATCACATGGGAAGAGCCTTGAAGAGGAGAACGCATAGAATAGTTTTCTGTGTTGTGTGTTTTGTGTAAAAGGACATTTATTACGTCAAATTCTCATTGGCGAAGATGCTTTCTTTTTTGTGTAGCAATGTGGTTCGGAAATTAAATAAGTAGTGCCTGTTGAATTGTCATGTAGTACAGCCTAATCTGTCGATTTCCACTGGAATTGTCTATGCAGCGCAAGCTTTTGAGTAGCGAACACATCCTTTCGTTTCAATACAGAGATAATTGCTCTTGTCAATGAATATACTAGTACATGATAAATATCACTTGTGGAACATTTCGTAATTTACATACATTGGAATTTTTTGTCAAGTCCGATTGCTATTGCCCGGTGTTGAAGAGTATTCTGCTTTCGGACCGAATGAAATTGAAAATCAGGATCATTCAAGATTGCAGTCAATTGTCCCCATCCATATTTCCGAACTCCCTCCCTGCTGCGTGAACGAAATGCGTGCCCTTCGTTGTGGCTTACTGGTTTCAATTAGTTTGTAATTGCTGGTAGTTTCTGATTCCATGTCTTGATGACCGGTTTCAGGCTGGAGTGCACTAGAAGGAGACACTTATCTTTTCTCCCTCAATTTTTCCATGGACTGTGTTGCACTTAAAACTACTTCTCTGGATCTGAGCTTCTTGTAATGCACTTTAGCTACGTTTGAGGTGCGCTTTTGGTCCTCACTGATAAAGGCTTGTTCTTCGTGACTAAGATTTTCATAACTAGCATTTTCAACTATTTCCCTGTACCTTGTGGAGTTGATGTATTTTCCGATTGCTAGATAAACCATTTGTCCAAATATCGAAGATAGTTGACTTAGTCGTTCGCCATTTTCACTCAACAGAAGGTAATCACATTGTGCATTCAACAATGGTCTCACATAGAGTATGTATTTTTTTATGCTTTTCAACACGTCCTCATCAGAGATTAGTGAATCAAAGCTATAGGTGTTGCCGGTCTTGAATTTCGCTTGATCAATAATGCCACTGGCACGTACACTTTGAATCATGTCTACGGTGAGATATTGAAACGTCATTGGGCGGGCAGCTTTTACTTTTAAGAAAAGCAGACAAATGATTTAACCTGTGGCGAATGAAAAAGTATGGGGCGCTAAGCTATCTGCATTTTTTTTTTGCATTTTCTATTAACACTGTGTAGGAGTTTTCGTGAAAGGGTAAAACGTTGTCCATCTGTTCCAATGTCGCCCAGCATTCTTTTTTCTCCAAATAGTCTACATCCAACACTGTACTCCACTCCATTCGCATTTTCTTGGCTACTGTTCTTCCCAGGCGTGCCAAATATATTTCGGTCACAAAAAATGAAGCAGTTATTGAGGAATTTTGAGACACAAAGCGCACATAATCCAAAGAATATCGATCGGATTAGAGCCATCGAGCTAACTTTTGCAACTGTTAACGAAACTTATTTGCGCAGCTCTAGGTGCAAATTCAGTCGTCGCACAGGGGGTTATCATGGGCCCATTTTGTCACAAGGAGGTAAAGTTACTTTGTGCTAAATTTTCGTATTTCCCACCACTTTCTACGGTTTTAAATCGTTACTTTTAATGAGCTCTTCGGAAAATGCCTACTATGGCTAAATGTCATCCAGCAGGGGGGAGGTGGGTAAAGTCCAAATTTGACCTACACACTACCTTTACTTATACCTTTTATATAATACCTTTTATTGAACAGTTGGAAGTTATAGTGTTGACAGGCTTATCTTTTTTCTTCTACATTTCCTAATAAAATTCAAGGAGAATTGCGGCCTAAAAAGGTCTCTAACATGGCGGGAGCGATTTCCATAGTTTACATGTTGGATTAGAACCCAAACTGGATGGGCACTAAATGAGAGTTTGCGTAGCAAACATCAAAGGGAGAGTAACGTAATTCTAGGTTTTACACACTTTGGAGTTTGAAATATACCGTTTTTAGAACATGTAGTAGTGTAAAAAGGGGGGTTCTGCCACATGGTGTAAAAAGGGGGGTCTGCCGCAACTATTTTAGTCATATTAGCCCATGAGCCAGAGGAAAAATCATGTGCAAATTGGTGAATAAGGTTGTTTATTCTATTTCACATAGAATCGCAAAATGAATGTTAATGGGCCTGAAAGTGTCATCTTCACAGAAAAATACGCTGATGTCAGCATAAATGCGAAAAATCACGTTTTTGACTAAGTATATCACAGTTATGAGTCTTACCTCTGCATTAACTATGTTTTATGCTATTTACGACAGCTATCTCTCAACTTTGATGTTAAGGAGAATTCATTGACCAGATACACATTTTATAGGCCGTACTGTTTATATTTGCCTGAACTTGGTCACAAATATATATGATATGTTACTGACCATACTAGGAGAATCAAAGAAGGGAGCAGAGCATACTAAAACATGCTTGGTTAGATCTTTACGCAATTCCTTTTACTCTTTCCTAAACCACACACTGCGATATAGTTCGATACATGCTGCATCAACATTCAAAAGCTTTATGTGGAAAAGAGGGTGAAAGCATCTTGAACTCAGTTATAAAATCGAAAATCAAGATCTAGTCCTATATGTCCTAATAGTGTCTATGTCACTATCACTATCATCATCAGAATCTGACTCATGATCTTCATTCGAATCGATGTTCTATTGATTACCACATTGACTGCATGAACAACATCATTGCAATGGAAACCATTTCTAGGACACAAGCAGTCACTTTCACATTGCCTGCAGGTGCAGGGAATCAGTTCAATCATCTGGAACAATATCTAAGGTGTTTATAATGGTTTACAACATATTTTCCATTTTCGGACTCCCACCTTCGCAGAAAAAACCTGTCAATGAGATCTGTCCATCTGTCTGTCATCAACACTTTTTTGGATAACAGCTCAATGTACTGTATATTTCTGATGTTTGACATGAAGGTTGAGATCAATTATCAAAACAAAGTCATGTAACCGGATTTGTGAAACAAATTTCGTTCCTATTGGATGTGGCACTTTATGCAAAAAAATGGCCGTTTTTAGGATCTTTTCAAAATACAAGATCCATCCATCCATCCGCCGTTCTTTTTTTTTCATGTGGAACTTCAGAGCAAGAACGGTTAAGATGCAGGGCCATGTGTCGTATCTCTTTCCGCTTGCCGGTGGCAATTTATCTGTCAAAACGTTATGAGTTTTTTCAGGTTATTACAGGAGCGCATCACTAGTTTCTTTAATTTTGGGTGTGAATCTTAGGGGTAGTATAAATCAAATAGTAGCCCAAGGTACATGTTTGGGATAAGTCTCGTTACACTTTGGTGTGATCATTTGTAAGACAACGGCAAAAAACAGCAATTTTTCAGATTTTTTCAAATGGTTTGGGGAAACCTTCACTACCTTTTTTAAATTTTGGTTTAAATCGTAGGTGCAACACTACCTAAATGTTCTGGGTCATATCTGGGGAAGCTCTCGTTGGGCCTGCAGTTGGTAGCTCACGTCCTATAATGGCTATTTTCAGGCTTTTCTCAAATTATTTCAAGAATTGCTCATCAGATGTTTTCATACCTTGATGTGAATCAATCAAAAAAGCAATACAAACCATGTTTTGAACCATGCCTTATATCTAGGGAAAATCTTATTTGGCTTGCAAGTTGCAATTTACATCCAAAAATGGCCATTTAATTGGGATTTTTCATAATATATCAAGACATGATAGGTTTTCGTAATTCTGGTGTGAATCATCTGGCCAAAAAAACTTGGGTTATGAACCATGCATCATATTTGGGCAGAGTTGACTTCGGCTTTGCAGGTGCCAAGCAGTATATCTTTCAGGAATACCTTTCTAGTTTTTGGTGCGAGTCTTATGGGGTACCACTACCGATGTTATCATGTTTCATTTTTTGGAAGACCCTCATTCAACGAATCTGACCTTATACAATTTAGAATTTCAAAACATCTGCTGCTGATAAACAGTCTTAAAATCTTCAAAAGAGGCGTGTGCCGCTTTTATCATGCTAGAAAGTGTGCAAGTTGGTCTAAAATGCTATAAGTGGATTAGATCTCAATGCTGTGGGCCGTTGCATAAAATGTCGCTTTTCGCTCGCTATTGAAAGCATAGCGGGTTTTCTCCAAAGACTCTGTAGACCCTATGAAGGAAACTCAGAAATATGGGTTATTGTCTATATATCGACAGAGAGTTCCTTGGAGAGTTGCTCTACAGTACCTTCCAGTTTAAATAATTTACTAGTATATGGGAAGCTCTTTTTCCAAACTGTGACGGAAGGAATGTGGCTTACATTGTCATTTTTTTACCTGATGGGTAAAGTAAGATATATCAAGCTTCAACAAAGTTTCTTAGACCCAAAATGCGATTCACAATTCTGTCATGCGAAGTGCGTATTCTGTAGGATGTAAAAATATAGCCAGTGAAAACGTGGACTTTATGCTAAGTTACTTGATCTGTATTTCACGATTCACTGATTGAAATTGTCTCTAACTCAGCACGGTGGAAGTAGTAAAGAAGACCAAAGGCTGACAATACTTCAGGTCTGTAGGAAGCCCCTCCCAAGAAGGTTTAATAAATTCCAATAATGAAAAACTTATTTTTGAAGTAGCAACGCTATGAAAGTCATACCAGAGGTAGCTCACATTGAGTTGATTATCATGGTGTGGTAGTTTTTTTCATGAAATTACACCCACTCGCTACAAATTAAACCGTATGAAAAGCACCTTTTTCATTGAACAAATTCCGATACCGAAACTTACCAATACGTTGCCTCTAGAAAGGTTTCAGGTCTGTCCCTAATGCCTATTCCATCTTACATATATGTAATTACTCTCCTTTAAATTGCACATACAACCACATTATTGTTTGTCGGATTTCCATTAGGTACTTCTCTCTACAAAGTTTGCCCACTACTGGCTCAGCACTTGATGTGAAACATGCATTTTCCTTATGGTAGTAAATTCTGTTATCACTCTGTTTTTTGGTCCGTTTTGAAAATTTGATATCTCTGGAACTATGCAACCTAGTACCTTGAACGTCAGTAGACGCTTTAAACGTGCCTGTGCAAGAATGCCTACAAAGTTCAGGTCTGGAGCTGGTTTAGTTTAATAGTTATCAACAGTCGAAGAAGTACACAAAAAGGACCATATTTGCTTTTGTGCCTGATTCTGGCTTATAAATCAAACAAGAGCACAGGCTTGCACCTTCAAGATTCGCGCGTTAAAATCACAGCAAATACAAAAACTATGAATACACTTTCTTGCCAAACGTAATTAAACATTGGATTTAGCTTACTTTCTTTCCCGATACCATAAAACGCAACGCAACAGAGTTTTGTCAAATTCTCTGTTGTCTAGCCAAATACTGGTTCATTCTTGATTCAACCTCCTGATCCGTTGACAAGCAGTGTGACCCCCTCAGAAATTTACTTATTACTCAAACATATTCATGATCTACGAACACCACCCGGGCAGTCAAGATACATTACCCTACATTCGTTGCAACATTTTGCTGCTTCAAACATTACCAAAGCTAGTGGACATTTATTTTTTCAATACCTCTTTAAATTTGAATTGATGCTAAGTGATTGAGCACACAATGTATGTTATTGTTCGACTGGTATTAAGCAATTTCTACTAACGTCATAAGCAAGTGGTTTTCGATTGTGTGCCTCCTCAGCTACGATCATCCTCGAACTCAGAAAAACGATGCCTAATTGACAATGCTTACGGCGACAACTTACGAAAATGGATAATGACAAGTTGATTGGTGTTCGGAACAACAGTGTCACAAAAACAAGCGCTATCATGTGCCTTTCTGCAAGTTGATTGGTTCCTTCTAATAAGCGTGGTTCGATTGTCGTAACCGAGTAGGTAACATATCTGTCTTCCAGCGTAGAAATGCAGGGTTACGGGAAAAAGTATTTTCTAATCAACACAGTCAAACTTACATTGTTGACTAGAAACCTTTTTCGCCACAGGAGCTTATGATCGACCTTTTTGATCTTACAGTGAGAGAGCTCAGTTTAAAGATTCGCTTGCGCAGAGCGTCTGGCGCCAATCAATGAAAGTGAACTTGCACCATAACTTGTTAGAAACTATATAGCATGAATTTATGCAGGTAGAAAAAAAGGATGTGATAGTTCATTGCAACAATCGTATTTTTTGTGGACATTAGAACGAGGCTTTTTTATGGCTTCCTATACGCTGAATTTAGTTCTTGGGCTTCCATTGCTTGGTCTGCTTTGGGTGGGCGTTTTTGTGACTCAATTCTTACAAAAATTGACTTACGAAAACAAAAAAGGTCTGTAGAAGTAAAATTTGAGCTGCATTATGTCTATGTCTATTTGCTCTCAAAGTCTAGCAGGTACCATCTTGATTTTTCATGATGTCATTGGAGTCCGTTGCCAAGCAATGCTATTTCCTTAGTAACACAAAACTTTAT